>CAODLS013577632.1:0-10912 GCA_948243855.1 Flueggea neowawraea | reverse complement strand
TGATGTAAAAATAGTATATTTTTATAATATAGATATGCATTTTGTGTGCTATGTTATATATCTCCCTCTAATTCACTATATAGGTACACCAACGATATGCCTAATTTGCTACTTTTTTTTAACAATTAGTTTTTTTTAACTTTATAAAATTAGAGGAATTTTTTAAGTTTTATATATGTTTTCAACGAGATTTTTTATTATTATATTTAAGTATATTATTACAAAGTTAATATGCAACTTATATCTTTTTTTTTTAACAGTTGCGTACATCATTGAGTTTCAAAAACGAGGTCTATCTTATGCCCATATACTATTGTTTCTGCATCCTGAAGACAAACATTGACCAAATAATTAGTGTTGAAATACCTGATAAAGAGACATATCCAAGGTTGTACGAGACAATTAAAAACTACGAGACAGTAAAAAACTACATGATGCATGGTCAATGTGGTACTGCTAGACCAAACTCACCATGTATGTTTGACGACAGGTGTTCGAAATATTTTCCTATTTTTTTTTTGAGGATATAACTATTGACGAAGATGGATATCCATTGTACAAAAGAAAAGATAATAAACGAACAATTGAGATCGACGGTACACCACTCGACAATAGATTTGTCTTACCATACAATCGAGAGTTATTGTTAAGTTACGAATCTTATACAAATATTGTGTGGTGCAATCAGAACAGAGCTATCAAGTACTTATTCAAATATATCAGTAAAGGAAATGGTCATATAACCACAACTTTTTACCAAAGTGATAAAAATGGTGAAAATGGAGAAATGTTTGATGAAATCAATATGTATTATAATTTTAGGTATGTCTCTTCATATGAGGCTGTTTGGAGAATATTTGGTTTTCTTATAACTCATAGAGAACCAACAGTTGAGCGGTTAAACTTTCATATTCCCGGTGAACAAACTGTTATATTTACTGATGATGACCCAATTGATGATGTTGTTAAAAGGTGTGGTGCAGATAGCTCTATGTTCTTACAATGGATGAAAGCTAATAAGGAGTATCCTTAAGCAAAAGAATTGACTTATGTTAAGTTTCCTTAGAAATTTGTCTAGAAGGAAGTTGAAGTTTGTGATGATGAAAGAAATGGCAAGAAGAAGACTAAGAAATGGTGTCCAAGGCAATGTGGAATGAGTGTTGGGAGGATATTTTATGTCCAACCTAGTGTTGGTGAATTATATTATCTTAGAATCTTGCTTAACACAGTTAAAGGCCCAACTTGCTTTGAGGATATCAGGACTGTGAATGGAGTACAATATCCGACGTTCAAAGAAGCATGCTTTGCATTAGGGTTGTTGGACAATGATAAGGAGTACATTAATGGGATAGTAGAAGCTTCCTTTTGGGCTTCAAGGCATTATTTGAGAAACCTTTTTGCAACACTTTTGCCCTCAAATTGTATGTCAATGCCTGAAACAGTATGGGAAAATGCTTGGCACCTATTATCGGAAGTCATTGTTTGTCACCAGCATAAAATATTGAATAACCTAGGTATTTTTTTCATGTTCTTTTACATTTTCACTTTTTTAAGTAAATGATTAACAAATACATATAAGTGTTTTAATACTTTTTTTTTATTTGTGTCATGTTGTTAGATCTGCAAATGTACGATGATTAAACAAAAAAACTATACACTTGATGAAATAGAAAAGTTACTAAAGCGTAGAGGCAAAATCTTAAGAAGTTATCCTCCAATGCCATATCCTGATTTATCTCTGTTAAATGAAGGGAGGAATAGGTTAATACAAGATGAGCTTTCTTATGACAAATTGATGTTAAAAAAGGAGTACATAAACCTTCGTTTATCCTTGAACGATGAGCAAACAAATGTATTGAAACTATAATGGACATTGTTGTTAAATATGTAAGCGGTGTTTTCTTCCTATATGGCTACAGAGGTACTGGTAAGACATTTATTTGGAGAACTTTATCTTCTACTCTGAGATCTAGGGGTGAAATTGTTCTCAATGTAGCATCAAGTGGTATAGCAGTTCTTCTTATTCCTAGTGGTAGAACTGCTCATTCAAGATTTTTTATACCATTGTGTGTCAATGAAGATTTAACATGCAATATCAAACAAAAAAGTGACATAGTCGATCTTATTGCCAAAGCTCTGCTTATCATATGAGATGAAGCATCGATGGTATCTATTTTGAAGTATTAGATAGGACACTTAGAGATGTATTAAGGTTCACGAGGCCAGACAACACGAAATTACCTTTCGGTGGAAAAGTTGTGGTTTTCGGTGGGGACTTCAGACAAATATTGCCTGTAATTCCAAAAGGTAGTAGACAACAAGTTGTGTCAGCCACTCTCAATTCTTCCTATTTGTGGAGATTCTGCAAGGTTCTAAAATTAACAAAAAAATGAGATTGTTGAATGGCAATTCAAATACAGATCCTGATGAGTTGAGAACATTTTCAGAATGGATTCTGAATATTGGTGACGGCAAAGTGGCGAGGTAAATGATGGTATATTTGATTTTCATATACTAGATGATATACTCATTAGAGATTCTAATGATCCTCTTAGAGTAATTGTTGACAGTACGTATCCTAATCTCATAGAGAATGCTCGAAATGCTAAATACTTGGAACAACGTGCAATTCTTTCTCCTACATTAGAAGTTTTCGATAAGGTGAATGATTATGTGATGTCAACATGGTCAAGGGAAGAGGTATGTTATCTAAGTTCAGATAGTATATGCAAGGTGGATACAAATTCATGCTCTAATGAAGATATTTATACTCCTAAGTTTTTGAACGGTATATATGCTTTGGGATTACCAAATCACAAATTGGCATTGAAGGTGGGTGTACCAGTAATGTTGCTCCGAAATATAGATCAATTTGCAGGTCTTTGCAATGGTACAAGATTAATTGTATCTCGACTTGGACGACATGTGATTGAAGCATAAATTATAACTGCTAATAGTGTGGGTGGACGGGTTTCCATCCCTCGCTTGGTGCTGACTCCATCAGATATAAGATTACCTTTTCAATTCTAACGGAGACAGTTTCTGTTAGTTTTTTCCTTTGCAATGACAATCAACAAAAGTCATGGTCAATATCTCTCGCACTTTGGATTATATCTGTCTCGACCTGTTTTCACCCATTAACAGATGTATATTGCCGTTTCAAGAGTTACAAACAGATCTTGATTAAAGATTTTGATATGTGACAAATATGACAATTCTTCAAATTGTACCCAAAACGTTGTTTACAAAGAAGTCTTCCAAAATTTAATATGATATTCTTTAAAACTATATGATCATTACATTCGTGCAATTTGTATTATTTTGTTTTAATGATAAAAAATTTTTGAATTATAAAATTTTGAATATTTATAAGAAAAAAATGTACTAATAGTATCATGGGGTATTGTCCGAGCCTAACACTAATTAACTCTTTAAGTCAAAAGCATGTGGAAGGATCTCGCATATGGCCCATTTTCTATGGGCCATTGAAGCCCAATTACCAATACAAAACAAAACAAACACAAACGGGAAACGAAACCACGACAAGAGGGGTAACAAGGGGAATTCGCAAGTTGATCAAGAAGATTAGCTAGAGTTTTGTGCTCCATTTTTATTTGAGCTTTCTCCCTATTCACGCCTCTCTCCGTCGCTCGCCTTCAACACAGAGCAAAGGTCTCTCTCTCTCATGCACACGCATTCTGTGCCAATCTGTTACGAGTTTTGAAACGTTTGTAAAACTAGCTAAAGAACTGTTTGGGTGAAATGCAGGTGAAGTAAGGAGCGAAAATGGTGGAAAAGACGAAGGGAAGAAAGGAGGAGGTCGTCACCAGAGAATTTACGATCAACCTCCACAAGCGCTTGCATGGCTGGTAATTTTACTTCACTTTTTCCTATTCAATATATAATTCTCCA
The DNA here is from genome assembly GCA_948243855.1 of Flueggea neowawraea. Classification (NCBI taxonomy): domain Eukaryota; kingdom Viridiplantae; phylum Streptophyta; class Magnoliopsida; order Malpighiales; family Phyllanthaceae; genus Flueggea; species Flueggea neowawraea. Next base: position 7,000 of record CAODLS013577632.1, on the reverse strand, counting down.
ATTCATTTTCCCCTGGATTAGTTTATTCGCCATTCCATATATGTTCCAAGTATGGTTTTCAATTTACGGTCTATTTTGTCGCGATCGATTTTAGTTTTGCTTGTAGTACTTGGTTGAGTTGGTTAATTCTGTTGATGATTTGAATTAATTGTTGTTTGCTATTGACCTGGCTGTGAAATCATGGTGACCTGTACAACACCTTCAAGAAGAAGGCTCCTAAGGCCATAAAGGAGATCAGGAAGTTTGCTCAGAAGGCAACGGGCACAAATGATGTGAGAGTTGATGTGAAGCTCAACAAGCATATATGGAGCAGAGGGATTCGTAGTGTTCCGAGAAGGATCAGGCTTCGGATTGCGGGCAGGAGGAACGACGATGAGGATGCTAAGGAAGAGCTTTACTCTCTTGTTAGTGTTGCTGAAATCCCACCTGAAGGATTGAAGGGCCTTGGCACCAAGGTCATTGAAGACGATGATTGATCTCTCTGTTATGTTTTTCGAAGCAATGCCATGCCGAGGCTGGAGATTGATTGAGATGTTGCTTGAACATCAAAAGTATTTTCAGAATTTGACTAGTTTTGTTCAGTTTATTTATCGAGATTCTCAAGACTTCCTTCTTTACCATTTGAATTTAGTGAGTGATATATTTCCAGTGAATCTTGCCTTTCTCCTAATTAATTTTGGTTCAATTTCGTTCTGCTGCAAATATGATTTAGTGATAACAGTGGAGAAGCAATCGATGTTAAAAACGAAAAGCAAAGGCAGATTACGTTGTGAAATCTTGTTTAAAATGCTGAATGGAAGGAACAAGACGGGTATTATATCATAAAACAGAAGGAAGATAGCCAAAAATACAGACGGAATATATGGTCGCAAAAATGGATATAATCATTCAGAATGGAACATCTGCTGAAAAGAGGAGAAAGGTTCATTGTAATAGAAAAAAAACTTTCTTATGTTTTCCACTGCAAAAATGTTTCTGCAATTTACATGTACAAGAAAACCTCTAAGAATATCCCGATGATATTCAATAGGAAGAAGACATGATTGCACTTCTCCTTTTCAGGCCAATGATCTGTCCACAAACTCGTTATGTTCCAAGCTTCACTTTGCAGATTAAGGTCAATGGATGAATTCAGCTGGCTTTATATGAATACATGTAGCCTCGAAGTTTTCTCACTTCTTCTGAAGACTCCTCAAGTAAATGACCAACATAGAGGCAAATGCTGGCTCCACTGCAAAATCAAATTGAGGACATGCATTTACTTGTCTGATGATCAAGTCCAACTGTAGCAGAAGGCTAATACACCTTACCTAAGCGGTCCGAATGGAAGCCAGATGACATCCCACCGGAATCTTGGCAGCCTACGGCACAAATCAGTAGTGAATGAGTAAACGAACAATTTGCATATGAATTTTTCGGAACATGGATGTCTGATGTCTAAGCCCCCAAGGAATTAACGGAGGACTGTAAATGAATGTGATAAGAAATGCTCAAGTGAGATTTAACCTCAATTACGTACCTCATCATGTAGTACAACCAGAAAACTGCAACCAAAAGCCCAGGGCAGCATGAATACCATATCCATTTCCTGCGATGCTTTGAACTATGCAGTAGCCCTACGATGGTCATCGAGCATGCTAGAACTGATATCCAATCTGCCAAAAGCTTATCCAACTTGGCGAAATTAATAATAAATCTACCATTTACAACTATCTAAATCCAATCAATATCAGTTCATGGTTCCATATGAAATCAACAATACACCACATTACATGTGCATTGTACAGCACGCTGGGAAGATGGAAGAAAATCATCTCGACAATAAGCAGAAACAATTAAGATATGCTGTAACTGCAACTCAACAATAAAGGATGACAAACAGAAGCTGCGCAAAAGAACAAGCCCCACCCTGTTTTCTTCTCCCTCATTACATTGCAAAGAAATGTTTCCTCTAATACTATCACTCTAATAATATTTTACAGGAAGTATGAGATACAAGACAAACAAGTACCACATACAAGTACCACATACACCTTGGAATCTGAGAAAGTTCCAGATCCACCTGTCTTAGTCAATTTGTATGAAAATCAATTCAATTTTAACATATTTTTTCATATTATATAAAACATTGGCCACATTCTTCGCAGTTAAATGTCATACCTCGGTGAAGAAACATATCCTAATACATAGTGTTGGACATGACATCAAATGACACAAGCACACAGCTCTTTTAACCATATATGGTGAATTGTAAAACAATGACAGAATGCAACTGTCAAAGTATGGCAAGCAAAAAATATCGACATGTTTACCTGCACATATCACCACCAAAAACGGAATATCCTCCATGAAGTAAGCATGATACCGCTGCTCATAAAAACAGCATCAAGTTAATACATGTTATCAATATCTACCAAATACTAACACAATTTAAACGCATAAATCATCTCCTAAAGCAAATGCCTTCCTTGTAAAACATCACATTTGCAGTGCAGAATAATGCACCTCCCCTGTTTCCAGAACACTAACAATCCTTCATACCCACAAACACATCACCATCTATCAGAGATAATAATTTGTAATTTAATTTTAAGATTAATTAGCATGTATTTGTTTTAGCTTCTTTTCACATGTATATCTATCAAGTTGCAACACATTTCTCACTATAAAGAAATCAAACCAAAATTATTTTCTGTCATTTCTTTATAATCATCTACAATAATAAAACTCAAATTTTTAACAAAATATAAATTTTGATAAGAACCTCAATAAGTTAAAGCTTAGGATTTCATACCAGCTCCCATGGAGATGCTGATTGCTGGTAGATGGAGTAGACAAGAAACGCAGCGTAGCAACCAACAAGTGACGCAAACAAACACTACCAAAAATTAAAGATAACCCATTTCAATACTCTAAATAAATGAACAAATAAATGAATAATAGGTGTATATGAGAACCAAATATTTAATAAAAATGAAGAAAATCAAAAGCAAACATAAATTAGTACCCTCCATTGAAGAGATTGATGGGCGTGTGTCCTTTCAAGTGAGCGAACCAACTCTTCTTGCTCCCGCGTATCGATGGCGCGAGAATCGTCGAGGGACGGATCGTCTCGTGTTGGTAGAGAGAACTTATCGTCTTCTGATTTTCTCCAGTTTCTACTTAGCTTCTTCATCACTATCATATCAGACCCCCTTTCCCCTTCCTTTTCTGCGACCAAATGGAAGAAATTAATACAGTTGGTATGGCACCGTTCTGTTCAACCCTTGGATGAACAAAAAGGCCGGACCCAACGTTGGCGTTCTTTGACAATTAATTAAGTGCTTATCTGGTGCAACTTTTCAAAAAATTAGGTTTTAGTAAGTAATTTTTTGAGAAGTTGTGTTGAATTCTGTTTGGTTGATATTTTGAATTTTCGGAGTCTAAAAATCAATAATACCCCTTAAATTATTATTAGGTTTAAATTTATAATACAAAAAAGGAAAAAAATGTTATTATTCTTATTTGCATGAAATAGACCTCTTATAAAAAAAAAATTGTACCTAATAATTTATGCATCTGTAGCGTGAGTTTTTTTCCCTAAATTTTATGAAAATCAATACATATAATTAAATAAGAAACTTCATTTATGATATGTTTTATTTACAAAAATTACAAAATATAAAATTTTATTAAAATAAATTTTTATAAACTTTATTTTGTATAGTTTAAAGAAAAATTTATTCTTGATATAAATTTATAAATTTAAAGTAAATACAAATTTATTGAAAATTTACTTAATGATATTTACATAAAATGAGAAATTTATAACTAAAAAGGTCGTACTTTCTTATTTCTTTTTCAAAAAGTTATTTTCTGATATAATGAACAGACTTTACGAGAAGTAGGAATTTTTTAACTAACCAATCAATAAAAAATTCCTACTTTCCGAAAGTCTCACTAGTCACTTTTTCCGTTTATTCACCTCCAACCAAATACTTGAGGTTTAATATAATTTTCAAATGGATCTCTATTGTTTAAAAAATTAACTATCGGGTCCTTGCTTTGTCACCATAAGTTTAATTTAGCATGCCACATCAGCGTCGTCTCTATAGTTTCAAAAATTATCTATGCAATCCTTACTTTATTACAATCAGTTAAATTTATTATGGCACGCCAATAAATCTAACATAACATACCTTATTTTTGTAACATACTAAAGAGTACATGATCTTTGTTCGAAAAAAAAAACAGATGCACGATTGTAATACATATAATTATACGTAAAACATAAATGATGATATAATCATGATACGATAACACAAATTGCTATCCAATTATAACATGTATATTTATACATGATACATAAATAATGATATAATTATAATACGATAGCATGAATTGCTATTCAGTTATAACACTAACACGAATTGCTATTCCGATTGATACTTTTTGCGCATCATAGAATATCATTTCTATTATAAAGAAACGGAAGTTATTCCAAGTTAATTCAAGATTCGACTTGCACATCAAGTTTTAGACTTTTATGAATTGTGAATGGAGAATCTTATGCTATTCCGGTTCACCATAAATGGAGAATCGAAAATTGCTGATTACTAGTATGCTAAAAACCAAGGCAAATAACGTTTTTGGCCTATGAAGGCAAAGACATAGTATAATTTACTGTCCTCTCCTCTATGTGGCTGCAAAAAATTACAGAGCTCATTTGCACAAGAGAATTTTTAGCTATAATTCACGAAACAAGCATGACTCAAATAATAGAATAGAAAAATAGATATTTTACAAAGCAAAAGACTTCTTTCGCTGCTAAATATCATTTCCAAAATGTTAAAAACAATGTATGTCAAAAAGGTTGTTAATAAAAGTGTACATCAGAATGAACTGCGTTTTAACTCTTTGATGGCTGATGCCTGAAAATACTAACAAGAATCATGTATTCAATAAGGCATCACAGATCTGCTCTCCCCGGATATCTTGGGAACGGGATAACGTCTCTAATGTTGTCAATGCCAGTAGCAAAAAGTATCATTCGTTCGAAGCCTAACCCAAATCCACTATGTTTTACAGTGCCAAAACGCCGCAAGTCCAGGTACCACTCGTAAGGTTCAAGGGGCAATCCCATCTCGAGAATTCTGGCAAACAAAAGTTAAGATTAGGAAATCATTGATACATAGACTGGCATACTAAATTAATTGATTAAGAGAGTTAAAATTGGCGACAGGAGTAAGCAGTGTTGCCTAGAACAACACAAATTATTAGGAAAGATTCATCGTACCTTTGCTGAATATTCTCATAGCGCTCTTCCCTTTGACTTCCGCCAACCAACTCTCCCACCTAGAACATAAAATGAAGCTACGTTTGATGCACAAAAAACAAAAAGTAGCAAAAGAAAAGACTGCATAATCATGATGTGAAAGTCAGCGTGCATGCAAACTCATTGGTTTAAGATAACAACTTACCTTTGGTACAAGGACATCCATAGCAGCCACTGTCTTCCCATCATCATTGAGCCTCATGTAGAATGCTTTGATCCCCTTCGGGTAGTTGTAAACAATAACAGGCCTCTTAAATTTCTTCTCTGTTAAAAATCTGTACAAAATAAGAACATAAGACCTCAGCACACATCAAAAAAGCCAAAATCTCCATAAAAAAAATATAAGCTTACCTCTCATGCTCAGATGCCAAGTCAATGCCCCATTCCACTTTGTTAACAAACTCTTTACTGTTAGCTTTAACAGCCTCCTCCAGTATTTTAATAGCTTCAGTGTATGAAACACGCTCAAAAGGAGTTGAAGCAACCATCTTTAGGCGATCAATGCACTCTTTGTCATAAAGCTTCGCCATAAGTTCCATGTCGTCGTAACACTTTTCAAGCAGCCACCGACACATGTACTTCACATATGCCTCTGCACAATTCATGTCATCCTGCAAATGTATTCAAAACACTTTGAATCTGGATATAGCAAGCTTACACACAAATTAGGTCAATCACAAAGCAGGGGTGTTATAATTCATCATAAAGTAAATGAAATTCACAAAACCAGGCCCCCTAATAATTCTAATAAATAAAAAAAATACACCAAGGATAAATTTAACATACAACAAGGTTCAAAATAAAAGAGCTCCTGACCAGGAATTGAATCACCGTCCCAAAAACTAGAAGACAATCTTCATTTATTACTTTGAATAAATTCAGATGCTAATTCAATTTTTACCCATTTGTCATTAACATTTTTAGCTAATTGCCATCCTTGGTGTTTGGCTCTATCAGAAAGGGATATAAATGTATAATATGAAACCAGATAATAAATTGATAATATTATTTGATTGAAACATCCTGGGGAAGCTCATAATGAACAAAGACATCTTAAGATTCTAGACAACAGCATTCAAGGTTCACAAAGAACAAAAACTCAACATACAATCAGGGCAGTATACAACATACCTGAAGATCTGCAAATGCAATTTCAGGTTCAATCATCCAGAACTCTGCCAAATGCCTGGATGTATGTGAATTCTCTGCACGGAAAGTTGGTCCAAACGTATACACACTACTAACAGCACAAGCATAAGTCTCAACCTGTAACTGCCCAGACACAGTCAAAAATGCTTGACGGGCAAAAAAGTCATGTCCATAATCTATCTTCCCATCCTTCTGAGGAATTCCAGGCTTAAGCTTAGACCTCTCCTCCACCCGCGCAAACTCCTCCTTTGCCTTGTTCAATTCTGCAACAGCAGCAACAATTTCATTCTTCCCAGCCTTAGCAGCCTTCAACCCTGCAACGACATCTCCTCTCTGCTTCACAACAGCCCTTGCAGCCTCCACGTCAGCCTCCGATGGTGGTGGGTTCTGAATTAAATCCTTCTCCACCTTCTCGGCCTCACTTATCAAAGTAGTTACTTGAAACATCTCTCCAGCACCCTCACAATCACTAGTAGTAATAATCGGCGTGTGGATATACAAAAATCCATGCTCTTGAAAGAACGAATGTGTCGCAAA
>CAODLS013576082.1:0-18088 GCA_948243855.1 Flueggea neowawraea | reverse complement strand
GTAATTTTGGTGATTGGGGTTTACAGCCTTCAATACCTGGTGAGGATTTTAGCAGTTTCAGTTAGTGCCCTTTTGTTCGGGCCCCGTTTGTATAGTTTGTTAGATGCTCCGCACCGTGTACCTGTGAGATTTGTTTTGTTTTCAAATATTTTAATTTGAAATTATTTCCGCAACTTATATGAAATGTGTTTTGTTTTAAGTTATAAATATTAAATCTTTATTTATTTATCATATTTCTTTAAATATGATAATTGGGTAAATGTTATGTTTTCTGAGGCTTGTGCGGGATGAGCTGAGCTCCCATAGACGGTTCATTTCGTACGCCGGTCATGGTCCCGGGAATGAGTCGTGACAGTACTAAAGAGTAGTCTAAGAAAGGAAAAAGGTACAAGATAATGAAAATGTGTGTTGATGTGCAGATCCCTATCTGAAGTCCATCTTCCCCTTTTATGGTCTTTGACTTACAACGCGTGCCTCCATTTTTTCCACTTTCTACACCTTTATCACTCCATGTCATGTAACTACTTGTCACATGTTTTCCACTCCTTGTAACTGTCCCATGTTCCCCATGTTATCCAGATTCTCGATAGCACTACATATTGGTGGCTTAACAACACTTGATGGTGCCTCTCAACACGAAATAAACTCACACCATGTGTATTGTATTAACAGTTCCGCGCCCGCCCCGCACCCCAACCCTCCCAACCCTTCTCCTTTTTGCCCTTGTAGGAAATCTTAAGGGTCTTTTCTCCTACGGGTATGTTTAAATGAATTTAGCCCACTGGTAGTTTTCATCATTGCCAAATATCCTTGGATTTATAAAATTGACTTATGTCAAGCTCTTTGATAATGGATTAAATTAGCCAATCATGATTCTGAGAGCTAAATTAGAACCGAGCCGAGAGTGTTTATTACTTCCAAAAAAGTTAAATTATTTGTGAATACTACCACTCATGCACGCATGGTTCGAAGAGTAAATAGAAGGGTCATTTCTTTTTTTTTTCCAAGTGAATAGTCCACTTGGGCCAACTTCTTGACAATTGCCTACATAGATAATTATGTCAAATATCCCAAATAAAATACTAAAATTAATAAATTGACTAATATAATTTCAATTTTTACAAATAGAAACACTCAAATTTTTTTTGGCAAATGCCATTTTGGATACTTTTAGAGACTTTTGGAGACCTTTTAGATACATTTAAAAATAAAATAATTTCTATATTTAGAGATTTTTGTAGACTTTTAAAATTTTTTGAAGATTTTTAAAGACTTTTAAAATTTGGCATTTTTGTCCCGCCTACATAGGGGTTAGTTTTTGAGAAACATAGATGAACCATGTCCACACAGGTGTCATTTTTGACAAACCTACATGAACAATGTTTTACACTTTCAAGCACTTCTTCGAGCTCTTTTTTCTTTTCACAACCTTCAACTCTTGGGCTCTCTTTTTTCTCTAAGCAGCTCTTGAGCTCTTTTTTTCTTTTCACAACCTTCTAACTCTCGGGCTTGGTTTTTTCAGTCTAAGCACCTCTCGAGCTTGCCTTTTTTTCTAAGCACCTCTCGAGCTTGCTCTTTTTTACAACCTTCACAAGCACTTGCTTTACTGCTTGATGGCTTAATTCGGTGTTGGCATTTTATCATGGCAGTGACCTTATGAGACTAAGTGCAATTGACACTAACATAGTAACATGCGTGGTCCAATATCTTTGCACCGAGAACACTTCCATTAAACATGCAAACCATTAATTATCTGGTGGAGAAATCCACTCAAACTAATGGATAATTAAGTGGATGACTTTTTTTCTTGGAAAGAAAAACTATCAGCCATTAACCAAACTAATCATTTAAGATGACTTTCAGCCACTTAACAAGTTCACTATCTTATACTATCTTAGTGGCTGCTTTCGAAATCACTTGGACTAACACTCTATTTGTACCACCCTCAGCCAATTTCTTGTTGTCAACACATCGAGACCACATCGAGAACACTGAATTATTGGCCATTGCATAGAATTATACTCAATATGAACTATAAGATTAACAATAAGACCAAATTTACAGGTGGCATCTAATGAAGAAGCCAAACCAATGAATTAGTTTATTTCTACCTATTTGGCCAAATAACTCCACCTTTGATAGTATGTGAATTGGAAAAAAAAATTGATTCTCCAAATTCACTAAGTTGACATATTCAAAACCACTTGTTTTAATGGCCGTGTAAATTCAATAGCCTGAACTTGATCATGTGCACTCGACAGTTGTTGCCTACCACCATGAGAAATCACTTTTCTTGTGTCAACAAATTATAAGATAATTTTCCCCAAATTCACTTGACATAACAAGCCAATCATATCAAGCTTCCATGCAAATTAATTGTATATATTAGCATATCATGTGTTGGCCACTATTAAGGGGCTTAGTAATTTATCATCATTTTTGACATGCCAAACCCAAACTAAAGACTGAGCTCAAATTGTGCAAGTAAATATTACCTCCTATCGATGGTTGAACTTGGCATTACTTGATCTCACATCTTCTTCTCGATGGTCCCCAGTAAGTGAATTAATCGTTGTCATCCACACGTTTCCGCTCGACTTCTCCGTGTTAGCATATGCTCCGTCTATTACTTTCAATTAGCATAATACTCGTACTACACACGGTAAATTATAATATTTTTGTTTAAATTGATAACTAATATATATTTTTATTTAAAAAATATTTTTAAAATTAGTATTTCAATAATAAAAATCAAAGTATTGGCAAACCAGGAGAGAAACTCTAACTATTAAATATTTAAAATTATTATAAAAATTTCATAATTTTATTCATAATTCTTTTATGAATTAAATATGTTATTTTCTCCCTAAAGAAGTATATAGCTTCATCAAAATAAGAGATTCTAATTCATATATTATAATATTAATCAAATGAATGCATATATATGTAAGCATTGAATTAAGCAAATAGAACTAATATTATCTTAATTTGATCGAAAGTATCAAATCACTAATAATTTTTATATATGATTCTTCCTTTTCAAAAAGACTAATATGTTGACAAAATCGATATATATAATTACATAACAAAAATCAATATATAAAAAAAATGGATATTTTTTTGCTATGTAATATATACTAATTTAAATGTATATTTCTATTTTTGTTATATATTGATAGATATAATAATTTTTTTTGCTATATAATTATTGATTTTAGAATTTTTTTGTATATTATATTACAAAAAAATAAAAGATAGAAGAGATTTCGAAGAATTGCTACATGTCGATCAGTTAAAATGCCAATTGTCAAAATCTAAGGAAAACTCTCTTAACTTTATATATATATATATATATATATATATATTGCTTTATTTTTTTTAACATTAAAATGCCACTTGTCAAACAACTAAAGAGACACTTGTAACAAATTTAGGAAAACTCCTTAACTATTATATATATATTGATTTTGATTGGCCGCTTCCAAAATTGATTTGACCAACCGTTAATGCAAGTCATCATTTCGACATATACATTCTCAGTATTTTTGGCTACTCGTCCTTCCATAAGCCTCCCACTTTGGTCACTAAACTTGTTACCTGCCTTTTTGGCCCCGAGGCTCGGTCGAGCTCGAGAGTGGACATGCATCTTGAGAGGTTCATGTTGCCTAGAAGCCTAGTGTAAAATCCTGTCGGATTTTGATAAGACTCTCTGTAGCTTTCTGTTCAATCTTGATTTGACCCGCTCAGTTCGATCTGATCCTTTGGTGTTTCAGGTGTTGATTAAGTATTTGGAGGTGGTTAATAATGATATTTTTGTAAGATTAGATGTTATTGAGCCCCTAGAATAACGAGTTACTTGAGTAAAATTCTTTGTGTTACTCTAGCTGAAATGACCCACGGATAACTCGAGTTAGAAAATACTTAACTCTAGTTATATGACAGTTGGATAACTCGAGTTAACTTTTGTGTTACTCGAGTAAGTCATGCTTAAGGGGGTCAATTCTGGGAAAATTTAACTCGAGTTAGAAGACTTGTAACTTGAGTTAGCCATGTAAAAATTGAAACGGTGCACATCGACTTCTCTTCGTCTTTATAACCCTTAACCGCCCCCTTACTCATCATTTACTCCTCAAATCCACCAAAATTTGTTTCTCAACTACCCTTATTGTTTCTCTTTGGTTTCTTAACACATATAGAGGTAAGATTTCTCTTTTAATTCCTTCTTTCATCCATTTTTCTTCTTGAAATTGCATTTTTAGGTTTTTGACCAAATTGTTCAGTTGGGTCAGATTTATGGCCATTTTGTGTTATTAGAAGCTTGATTCCATTTGTTTAGGGTAGATTGAGGTTAAATGAACCTAGATTGAGCTTTAGTTTTAAGGATTTATGCTTTTGGATCAAATGGTATGTTCTTGGGTGACGGTTTTGGCAAATCTTGATTGGGTTTTTGGTTAAAATTGAGTTTGTTTTTTATGTATCTAGGTAGGAGGGACTTAGATTAACATGAATCTATATGGGTTTTGAAGATTTGAGATTGGTTGTTCTAGGATTCATAAAAATTCAAATTTTTAATTGAGAGTTTGTGATGATTTTGAGTTTAATTGTTGAAATGGAGTTTGGATTTATGCTTAGGAGGTTAAGATTGACCAATGTGGGTAGTTAGATTCGATTTCATTGGTTGAATCGGATTTAAGGACTATTCAGATAATTTTCCATTGGGAACCAAAAGTGACATTGTGCATTTTAGGGACTGAAATTGGATTTTATATATTTAGAGAGTTAATTTATATATTTTTGAGATTTTGAGGATTAATTAATATTTTTTGAGTACTAAGGACTCAATATTAAATTTAGAATATTTTGGGAACTGAACCAAAATTTTTTCAAAGTTAGAGGACTAAATTATAATTTTGCATCACAGTTAGATTTTCAATTTTTATGATAGTTTTTTTTATTCAAAATGGGGATTTGAGCGTTGCACGAGAGTCCGAGTCTGCATTTGCATTGCATGTATTTTTTGTACTGCCACAATACCAGTCTCATATGTTTCATTCTGCTTTGATAATTGTTTCAGCTTCGAATTTCGATCAGCAAGGTTAACCAGCCACCAGTGGAGCATGACTGGGCCATCCAGCTTGGACTTCCAAGTGAATAGAATGACAACTTCAGACACATAGATTGTGTCTCCTAAATTACTAGATACCTAATTACTAGGGTTGGTGATAACACAGTGTGTTCGGATATACACACGAGATCAAATCAGGTGGCAGAGTCCACAACCATTAGTCAGTTAGGGGATTTATCAGATATGTTTGATGCTTTACCTGGGAGTTTTGATATGATTGGATTTAATGAATTTAATAAATCTGTATTGTTGCCCATGTTCCCATAGTATATTGTACTGTTGTCTGGCAGGGTACATCTTACTGGAGTCTGAGGACTGCAATGCTCGCGGATGTACTTTGGGGTCAGTCCTATCTGTTGCAGCTTTGAGACCCTTGGGGTGGACATAGTACTATTTTGAGCCCCTAAGGCTGTCAGCTGTTAGCCCTCCTAAGTAGGGTACTGTTTGGACTCTTAAGGTTGCTAGTCTATTTTTTGACTAATCTAGTCAGCGTAGTTCCAATATAATACGAGCGCATGATCAGTGATTATCAGATTTGTTAGTTCTGTATGTGATGATAAGATTGGAATATATAGAATTTATTCGGTGCCATATGATTCTGTATTTGTGCATGTAGTATGCCTTATCTGTCTTCTGTTATATTGATCATGTTGCTTGACTGTATGTTGTTTGCTGAGGGTACACACGTTTTTGAAAATGAATTTCAAAAGCTATATTATATTTAGTGTGTATATGTATGTATTTCAGTATACCTGCAAGTGGTAGCTTTCGAAAATGTTTTCAAATAGTTTATGTGAGGCCTGAAGTCGCTCTGGAGTGTCATTTCCTCACTGGGTTTTCACCCCTTTTTCTTTTTCTTTTTTTGTTTACTCTTAACTTTTTTTAGGTGATTTTGTTGATTGTAATCCTTTAGCATTCAACACTCGGTGAGGTATTCTAAAGTTGCTATCAGTGCCCTTTTATTTGGGACCAGTTATCCATTTTGTTAGTACTCCACACCGGAATATTTGTGGTTGTATGATTCTATATGTTTATTTGGTACTTAAACATGATTTTTTATTTAGAAATATTTCTTTTATTTATTAATATGAAAATTTATATTTTAAAGAAATTTGTATTTCTACGTTATTATTGGTAATAAATGGTTTTAGAATCTTTTGCAATAAGTTAGTTATAAGTTATGTGTTCTAAGACTTGTGCGAGATGGACTTGAATCCCTTAGATGGTTTGTCTTGTACGCCGGTCATGGTCCAAAAAAGGGTCATAACACCTAGGACTTTAAACCAAAGACAAGTGTTCGGTAAACAAGTAAATATTATTGATAATAAGACATGAAAAATATAATAATTATTGAAGGGTTCTGACTTGAGTCATGGTTATGTTTCAATGATAATTGTTACACAATAAAATTGTAAACATTGGATTAATTGATAATTTTTGAAAAATTATAATTGTTAATTAATTGCTTTAAAGATTGCTTGAACGAATCCATTGAAGTAATTTGGGTAGTTGAGAGACTATAATTTCACTCTTGTTTCTTCAATTTCATAGTTTAGTTGTTGTTTGATAAAGAATAACTAACACAATTGAATATCTAAAGCATTAGTTATATTGAACCCATTAAAGAGACAAAGAAGGGATGTGGATGGTGTTAATTCTTAGTCTACTAAACCTTGATTAGTTTCTTGAATTTTCTAGTGGTTACAATTATTATTTTTGCTATCAATTTCTTGCTTGACTTACATATTTAATCTTTAGTTTATTAATCTTAAGCAAATCGAAACTAGGTCAATTGGTAGATGAAACATAGTCCTCGTAGGAACAATATTTTATATACTACTTGTGCGACCCGTGCTCCTGCGGAGTTAATACTTGTCAATATTTCGTGTGTGGATTTAGTGCCTGATAGTTGTACAATTAGTTTGACACTTTTTGATAGTTTTAGAAATAGTTTGAAGTTTTAGTAATTTTAAGAAGTTGGTATGCTCCTATTAAACTTGTATAGAAGTGAACATTTTTTGGCTGTTTTTTTAAGTAAGAAGTGGACTAAAATCCAAAGCATTTTTATTTTGTCCTACCTCCTCTAAGGATTAAACCTGAAATATCCAGTTGTAAATATTAGTTGATTATTGCTAAACCCAGCTCTAGGGCCAAACATTTTCTGGTTGTTTTCTTGCCTTTGACAGGGGCAAAATCCCCTTACACAAAAATTTTTCCGATCAAAAACATTAATTGTTGCTACAATTTCCTTTTTTCATATTGCTTTCTTCCTTCTTAAGAACAGTTGTAAACGTTTTTTTTTCGTTAACAGCTAGAAACGGAGCAACAAAATGCATATGAAGTAGAGTGCATTCTTATTTTTTTTCCCTTTTGTTTTTTTGAACAAAGGCCTGTCAACGTTCAGCTAAAATAGTCAAGAAGAAGAGAACATGTATGGTGCGTGTTCAGAGGTTCAAATCTATGGCTTATTTTCCAAAAACCAATAAATGAATTCTAATGAAAATTTAAGAAAAGTCTATAGCTATTTCCGTAGTCTGCCCTTTATTTTTTTTAAGGTGCCAATAATATCATGTTCAATTATTTCAATAAACATTGAAAATAAAAGAATTTCTTTGTCAGAACTCTATGACAGAAGAAAATATTCTTCATCAGAATTCGATGAAAAAAAGAAATTATCTTCAACCGGATCGACAGATTTGAGTATCATGAACCATGCATACGAAGAACAGCAAATTAGATGCATTACTCATACATACATATAATTCCAAGAACAAGTACTTGTTTTACAGTTACGAACATGATTAAACTTCGCAATTTCATTACCCACCATGAGTTTGTTATGAGAAGGCAAAAAGCAAAAAATAATCGATTCGAATTATTGCACCAAAGAACTGGTAATATATAGTGAAAGGGGCCTTGAATTTGGAATCATCGGAAAAGAACATTAGAAAGTAATTGTGGCTCGTAGTAATGGTTGACGAGCCATGGGGGTAGCCCAACTCTTAAATTAGTAAAGACTTACAAATAAACTGCAATTAATTCTTTGCGCTCACATATATAACGAAAATACTAGAAATACTGGGAAGGTGGAAATAACTGGGACTTGCATTGATGATCACGGACGTCCTGCGCTGGGTCGTTTGTTAATAATTGGTGGCGGATTTCTTTGACAATCAAGTTCACGACCACAACCACAATACCTGTTAATCGTGCAATATAAATAATTATACAATTGATGTTAATATATCAATCATTTTAATCGAATTCATAGTATTAACGAAATTCTGTATATGTTCAGATATTGTTACTAAAAAATAACTAAAAATATTTATATTTTAAATTGTATTGATTCAACAATAACAATTTGTTTGAGAAATGTGCGTAGTTGTTGCCTAGATTCTTCAAAAATGAATTAATTTGATAAAAGAAATGCTAGTAATTCTTTGAATTGGAAACAGTTATAGAAGACGCAGAATTAGGTTGATTGATTAAATACCTGAAAGGATGTACGAGTGGAAGGAGAATAAGGAGAAGGAAGCATAAGCATGAAAGTAGGTGTAGTAGCTTCATCATCTTCATCTCCTCTAACGGATTAAAGATTATAAGCAGCTATAGTTTAATAGTTTATGCGTGTAATTCTTTTTGGTCCATTGATGTATTTATAGATTAATTAATGTTTTGGTAAGAATTGGATTCATAATTGGCGTAGAATTAAGCTACATTGGTCCGACCACTGATTAGTAAAAAATTCATTAAGTCGAAAAGCATGAGATCAAAGTCTACAATTGTTTTCACTATCCAAAAAAAAAAAGATCTACTGTTGTTTTGATAACAAATTCAAAGTCTAAAAGGACAACCGCGTACATGAAATTAGAAGAGGAAAACATGTATGTAGTTTAAGGTTTTTTTTTTTCTTTTGAAGCAGTATGTAGTTTAAGTTGAGACAAGGTTTTTGTATTTTTCTTAAAGTCATTTTATTTATTTCTGCTAAAAATTGACTTACAACCTTTAAGCGTTGGAATTTATTTTAGTATCAATAATCTACAAACACATTGGTAAGTTTTTGAATCTTAGTTGACCATCATAATCATAATCATAAAACTTATAAATGTTAACATGTGGAGAAAATGTTTTTGAACTAATATACCATTGTTTATTTTTGATAATTACAAATCAATTTTTTAAAATAATATGTAATTATCTTAACAAAAAATCTAAACTTTATCTGTTTTGAAAAATCTTTATCTTATCTTCAAATTTATTATTTTTTAGTTTCAATTTTTTTTATTTATTTTACAGATTTTATTTTATCTTATTTCAAATAAAACTAATTTTATCAATTTGTTATCTCTTTATCTTTAATTATCTGAATATTTGAAATTAAATTTTCTACACACATGAAACTAATTTCACTTTTGAATAGTGGTTGGCCAACATTATAAAAAATTGGATCTTCTCTTATAAAAAACCAAAGTATTACAAAACTCAGGTGATCAAAGTCGGATTAAATTTTCCATTGATTTACTTATAAATATATTCCATTAATTTTTCCAATGTTGTGGCTGTGAGAGTTCAGATTAAGTGCTGTTAGACATTTGAAAAGTTGCATATGGAAAACTGACGTATTTGACTTGCTTGGATCCATGATGGTGGAAAGATTACAAAAAGAAGGGATCAACTCAACAGTTGTGTCACTGGCCTTCCAAGAAAGATGGTTTAAGCAGAATTTCACGTTACTTTTCATCTGATATATCTTTTTGTAGAGTTGGTTTTAGTTTTATCTTTTACTATTGTTAATGTTTAAAGAATATTCTCTGCAATGAATATTATCAAAACATATTTGCATAATAAGATAAGAGATGACTTTCTCACTGTTTGTTTGATGTACCATATCGAGAATTTTGTTTAGAAGTATTGATAATAAAGTAATTATTCAACATTTTCAAAACATAAGAACTCATAAAATAGATTTGTCCCCCATCTACTACCTGAAGAGCCACTATCACTTAACCATTTTGGTATCGTTAACGGTTTAACGGTCAATAAATTTTAGTTGTAACACTATCAATATGTGTAATGAACTATTTCGACGCTATTTTAATTAAATTTGAACTTAGTATATATTTTAAATTTTCTTGAACCTATTTATAAATATATTTAAATTTCAATTAATATATATAAGTGGTGCCTTTGGCTGAAAATTTTTCTGGATCCGTCACTCAATTTACTAATATACCACTTTAAAAATTTTTGGAACCCTTTTAATTTGAGAACCTGAGGCGGCTTTCTACTTTGTTTAGGCTTTATCAATAATAATTTTTTACAAAAATAGCAAAACTTATGTAATTTTTATCAATAAAAAGTTGTTTAAAAATGTATCAATTTGATTTTTTTAAAAAAGATAATTATTCGGATTAAGAAACAAGTGGAGATGATAAAGAATAGGTTGAATAATTAGATAGCTTGTAGGATGTGCGAGTGGAAGGAGCATAGGAAACGTAGTCGCTTCATCACATTTATCTCCTTATCCCCTCTAAGAGATTATAGATTTTTTTTTTGTTTTTTGACATCTAGAGATTATAGAATATGCAGCAGTTATGTTTTAGCTTATATGTGTAATTCTTTTTGGTGTGTATATATATATATTTTTGAATAGAGATGTATATTCAGATTAATGCTTTGACAGTCAAATTGATAAATTTTTTCATCAGTCAAAAAGCATAGATGTTGCTCCCTGTCGCTGAATGATGTCATGCCACTAATTAATGTATGGATGCAGCAAAGTTTCAAAGTCTTCGGAGAGTTTCAAAGTCTACAAAACATCCGCCTACATGAAATCAAACAATTTCTAGGTTTTATGATACATCTCATTTTGCTCCTTGTTTTTCTATTAGAAAATTGCTTAAGATCGAAAGAGAAATAGTGTTTTAACTCAAAAAAATTTAATTCATCTTGGTTTTCTAAACTATCATTATTTTACTACACGTTGTATAGACAGTTTCATAGACAGTTTTCTTATCTAGTAAGACTAATTCAGTAAATTAGTTAGAGTTAAGGTGAAAAAATTTGTTCTCAAACCCAGGTAACTGCTGTTCTCGGCACTCTAACTCATAAACCAACTGTCAAAATCTGATTTTCACTTTTTAGATTCAAGAACATAAAGAGACAAACAAACCCACCAAAAATCACGACGACCAGACCACAAATAAGCCTTCGAACGTCAACTGAAGCTGGCTGGATGAGTTGGATCCTAGAGCAGAAAATTCTCTCTTTTTGTTTTCCCTTAGTGGCTTCACACAAAAATGAGACTCACTCTCTCTCTCTCTTCACATGTGCTGTTGGAAAATTAGAAATAAACCCTAATGGGTTTAACACAAATTAGTCTCTCAACAACTTGAGTTTTTTTCTACATATGAAGAGACCTAATATTTCAACATTTAGTTTCTCAGAAAATAACTGATTGCGAATAAGAGTCCATATAAACACATTCGTCTAAAGTTAAAGGGGTCCTGAATTTGGAATCATCAGAAAAGTACATTAGAAAGTAATGGTGGACAATTAGTCATTTTGAAAGACAAACATAATATTACAACCGACTGGTCATGGGCCGTCTATCTAAATACGACTTGTCCTCCAAACTGTCGCTTGTCGTTCACATATATAATGCAAATTCTGGAGACGCGTAAATAACTAGCACATGCATCGATGATCAGGGATGTGCTCCGGGGGCTGGTTTGGGAGCTGGGTTCGTACTTCTTGGACAATCACTTTCACGACTGGTGCTACAGGGGGGACTGAACCTGTTCATCATGCAATAAGAATAAATATAAACGAAATTCAGTATCCAGATGAGATGGAATTAACTTGTTTGATTAAATACCTCAAAGGATGTGCGAGTGGAAGGAACATAAGGAGCAGGAAGCATAAGCATCACAGTAAGAGTAGTAGCTTCATCATCTTCATCTCCTCTAACAGGTTTAGCAATGTTATGACTTATGTAGTCGTAGTTTATTTTATTTGTATAATTCCTTTTGGTGCATGAGATGTATATATAGATTAATGTTTTGGTAAGAGTTTGATTCACAATGGCATGGAATTGAGCTACCTTGGTCCCATGGCCAATTGATAATTTTTTTTCGTAAGTCAAAAATCATGAGATCAAAGTTTGGTGCATGTGTACAATTAATAATTGACTTGTGGGAAAGTGGGTCCAATAGGTTTTATGTGGGGACATGTCAATTATTAATTGACTTGGTGCATGTGTAGGGACATGCACCAAGTTTAACTAAGGATTGTTAAGCTTTTCATCAGGAATTAAATCTTGAAACATCTCTTTGATGTCAATCTTTTGGGTTTAATATTACCTATGTGATATTTATTGTTTTTCATACTCTAATTTCAATTGAGAGATTGAGTTATATTATTTGTGTTACGTTTCAATGAGAATTGTTACACAATAGACTTGTAAACATTGGTTTAATTGATAATTATTTGAAAAATTGTGATTCATGATTAATTGCTTGAACGAGTCAATTGAAGTAATTTGTGTTGGGGTTATTAGTTGAGAGACTATAATTTAGCTCTTGTTTCTTCAATTTCATAGTTTAATTGTTGTTTGAGAAAGAATAACTAACTCCATTGAATAGAGCCTTAGTTGTATTGAACCTATTAAAGAGGCAAAAAGGGGATGTGGATGGTATTAATTATTAGCCTACTAAACCTTGATTAGTTTCTTCAATTTTCCAGTGATTACAATTCTTATTTTGCTATCAATTTCTTGCTTGATTTACATATTTCATCTTTAGTTTATTAATCTTAAACAAATCAAAACTAGATCAATTGGTGGATAAAACATAGTTTTCATGGGAACAATATTTGATATAATACTTGTGCGGCCGTGCTCTTGCAGAACTAACACTTGCCAATATATCGAATGTGGATTCAGTGTCAGATAGTTGTACAATTAGTTTGACCTTATTGGTAGTTTTAAAAATAGTTTAAAGCTTTGGTAGTTTTAAAAAGTTGGTATACACCTATTATACTTCTATAGAAGTCAACATTTCCTGGCTGTTATCTTGCCTTTAACTGGGGTGAAATCCCCTTGCACTAAATTTTTTCCGATCAAAAAAATTAACCATGCATACAAAGAACAGCAGATTAGATACATACATACAATTCCAAGAAAGTACTTGTTTTACAGTTACGAACATGATTAAACTTCATTACCCACCATGAGTTTGTTAAGAGAAAGCAAAAAATAATCGATTCGAATTATTGCAGCAAAGAACTGGTAATATATAGTGAAAGGAGCTGTGAATTTGGAATCATCAGAAAAGAACATTGGAGAGTAATGGTGGCTCCTAGTAATGGTTGACCAGCCATCGGGGTAATCCAACTCGTAAGTAAGTAAAGACTTATACGATAGATTGTAATTAACGCTTGGCGTTCACATATATAATGAAAATACTGGAAATACTGGCAAGGTGGAAATAACTGGGACTTGCATCGATGATCACGGATGTCCTGCGCTGAGTGGTTTCTGAATAATTGGCGGCGAATTTCTTTGACAATCAAGTTCACGACCAAAACCACAATACCTGTTAATCGTGCAATATAAACAATTATGCAATTGATATTAATATATTAATCATTTTAATCGAATGCATAATATTAACGAGATTCTGTATATGTTCAGATATTGTTACTAAAAAATAACTGAAAATATTCATAATTTAAATTCTATTGATTCAACAATAACAATTTGTTTCGAGAAATGTACGCAGTTGTTGTCTAGATTCTTCAAAAATGAATTAATTTGATAAAGGAAATGCCAATAATTCTTTGAATTGGAAACGGTTATAGAAGACGCAGAATTAGGTTGATTGATCAAATACCTGCGAGGATGTACGAGTGGAAGGAGAATAAGGAGAAGGAAGCATAAGCATGACAGTAAGTGTAGTAGTTTCATCATCTTCATCTCCTCTTAACGGATTAAAGATTTTAAGCAGCTATAGTTTAATAGTTTATGCGTGTAATTCTTTTTGGTGCATTAGATGTATTTATAGATTAATGTTTGGGTAAGAATTGGATTCATAATTGGCATAGAATTAAACAACATATTGGTCCGACCACTGATTAGTAAAATATTCATTAAGTCGAAAAGCATGAAATCAAAGTCTACAATTGTTTTCACGATCAAAAAAAGGTCTACAGTTGTTTTGGTAACAATTTCAAAGTCTAAAAGCATAACCGCGTACGTGAAATTAGAAAAGGAAAACATATACGTAGCTTAAGTTGAGACAAAGTTTGCTTCAGAAAAAATTTGAGACAAAGTTTTTGTATTTTTTTTATAAATCATTTTATTTACTTCTACTAAGAATTGAACTTGCGACCAATGGCGAAGCAGGATTCTGGGTTAGCAGATGCAGAATCCTGACTCCGCCACTGATACAGTGTGTACAATGTCCGAAAAAAATTATATATATAAAAAATTACATTACATTAAAAAATCCATTTAATCACAAATTCAAGAATTTTACGCTACAATCTATATAAGTCCTTTTTTTTCAAATTAAACCCTGGCGAACGACATGAAGGGACGACATGTCTTTTCGCCAGTGCTTTATTATTTTTTTAAAAACAGTGACCCTAACATGGCATGCTAATGTGAATTAAACTGGGGTTAAAACGTTGTCGTTTTCATATAAGGATCAACATAATAATTTTGTTAATCTACAAGGACAAATTAAACATTTTGTTCATTTTCATTCCTTCTTCTTCGATGTTCACAAAGTCAAGCATTGCCTCACGCACTCACTCCCCAACCTTTGTTACGGATCTCTCTCTCCATCTTTTAAATCTCAGACCCAACCCCATTATTGGTCCTTTTCTCGTTCACTTCTGAATCCAGTCCGACAGATCCGTCATCCTCTCACCTTTTATTTTGTGATTTTTGTATACTTTTTTTGTTTTGTATGTTGTGTATTGTTGTAGTGGCTCAGTAGTTGTTGTGGTTCGGTTGAGGCTTTGAATATTAGAGGATTTGGACTCAGCGGTGGCAGCGACTTTTGTGGGTTCAATAGGTGGTTTCTCAGTAGTGTTTCGGACGATGGAGGAATGGTGGTTGTTTCCAAAAACTCGGTGGTCTCACTGCCTCCTAAACAGTGTAATTTTATCAATAAATCATTTCAATGGCGGCCCTTCCTCCCATGAGCAGAGGGTGCTGCCTCAGTGGCAGAGCCCCGTCGGAGGCACCAGAGGCTGCCCGGGCACCCTCTGGTCCCCACTACTTACGACCTTTAATCGTAGGAGTTTATTTCAGTACTAATGATTTACAAATTCAATAGTAAATTTTTTTTATCTTAATTTAACATCATAATCATATTATAACACTTGTTAGGATGTGGAAAAAAATTTGGATTAACATACCCTTGTTTGTTTCTAATAATTACAAATCTATTGATTTTTTAAAAATAATCTGTAACTATTTTAACAAAAAATCTTAACTTTATTTATTTTGAATTTTTTTATCTTATTTTCAAATTTATTCTTATTTTTTAATTTCAATTTTTTATTTATTTTACAGATTTTATTTTATCTTATTTCAAATAAAACTAACTTTATCAATTTTGTTATCTCTTTATCTTTAATTAAATAAATGCATCTGGAAAATTAAAGTAGTTGACTTGCTTGGATCCATGATGGTGGCACTATTGCAAGAAGAAAAAATCAACTCAACGGTTGTGCCATTGGCCTTTGGTGGAGGAAGGTAAAGGTCAATTATAATTAGTGTTCTTCACAGTTCAACACATTTGCTAAGTCCCTCGTGTTGAGTCATATGTTACGATCACATCATCCATAATTGTAAGATCTCTGCTTTGAGGGCATAAATATTGTATGATATTTGATTCTCTTTTACTTCTTCCTATAGTCCCTTCACCAGGTAGTTTTTGTTTCAATATTCTATGATTTTTACAAACTACATATAAACCCAGCATGAAAAAATTCAATTAAATCTTCATGAAGTAGGTCTGTCGTTCAATTTTGTTTATCTAAACATAACATTCTACTTAGTTTGTTTTTTTACCCGATTTCATTTGATAAAAATTTATGAATCAATCTTTGACAATTTTGCAGATTCGGGTTTCAAAAAATTTTAGATTTTTCTAAGTTAAAGGTGATGAACTCATTTTAGAGAATACAAATAGGTTTTCTTCACTTTTTTTCACTTTTAGAATTATACGAATTTTCTTTAAATTATATAAGTATCCTTTGTCCATGCTTACTTCAGGTTTTGTAGGAGACTTTTTTACTATAGGGATTTTAGTACCTTTCTCCATTTTAAATAAAATATATACATTAAATTAGTTGATAGTGACCCAAAAAAATTGACAAATGAGCCTTTATTGAATATGTTTGATGGACGAATGGCCTATTTTATCTTTTAGAAACTTTTTTCATATAATTATATATTTAAAAATGTTATAAATAATATTGATTATTCAAATTTATTTTATTTCAAATACATCAAAAAATTCAAAATTTTATTTTCTTTCATCCATATATTTTCAAATAAAAAATAATTTATAAGTATCTTACTCAATATTGTTCCCTATATTGTCTTTGTGAGAAATTTGGGACCCATAGGGGGTGTTGTGTTGTTGAGGAGAGGATCCTGATCACGTTTCTTTCTTTCCAATTTATGTTGCATTTGATTCCCTTCCTTTTCGCTCCAGATTTGCAAGATTTCATGTTCCCAAGGCAATATTTTCAATTTTGCCAACCCCCTTGATGCCATTTCCTTTCTTGATTTGCAGATTGTTGTCCTCCTTCTTTTACTGGTTTGTTAATGTGTTGTCATCCTTGATTTGCTCCAATCTTTTTTTTTTTGGGATGTCATTCCTTTTTTGCAAAATTATGGTCTACACAGATATTTTTTAAGTTTGTCACCATATGCTGCTTATACAGAGAAACATAGCTCCTCAAAGGAAATATTAGATAAATTTTTGCATTTTCAAGTCCTATATTGGTTTTGTTGAATGAGGAAATGATGAATTAAGTTTATCCTCCCTGTCCATGACATCCAATTACAAAATCGCAACTTCTAAAGTGCAAACACCAGAAATCGATATCAAGTATATGGAAGTACTGATGCTAATGCAAGAATCAATAGAGGTTGTTCTTATTTGAAGCAAAGGTTCTTTATTTGCAGCATAGATTGCAGCGGGTGATGGAACTGCCATTGATACTAGGATAGTCGAAGTATGATAAATAAAGTATGTTTGAATGAATTTAAGATGATCAATAAATTATTCTTGAAAGTATAGAGTCACTTTAAAAAAGTTACCATTTTCCAATGTTTTTTTCTAAAATTTTTTTTGCATTAATTGAAGGTATTGTAGATTTTTTAATTTTGAATATTCCTCTTGATCGGGATCCAATTGATCCATTTAGCAAGACTCTTTGTATATTAATTTGGCTATCAACATAAGTTTTCATATAACAATTTGTTTAGATATATATTTTGCACAACTCGCGGTGGCAAAATATTACCTATATATCATAAGGAGCACTAATTAATACGAATATTGTTATGAACTAACATGTAATGTTGTTTAACATTCTATAAATAAATTTAACAAAATACCGAACTCTAGTAACTAAACTAAATTTTATGCAAAACTAAAATTCAATAAACACACAAAGAAAATGTTTGGTGATTACTACATTTTAGTACTTACTAAAAAATTGAGTGATAATTCATGTTTTCTTCATGATTTTTACGCTATCGAATTCTCCTTCTATTGCTGGCTAAATTCTTACGGATCTATTTTAGAAGTTCTATGTGATCATAAAAACCAAAAAAAAAAAAGACAACACAAATTCACCAACACGAGCTACCCACTTGTATACTTATGTTGATGAAGACATGAGATAATGTAATATAGGTGGGCAGGCACATGA
>CAODLS013575107.1:0-10717 GCA_948243855.1 Flueggea neowawraea | reverse complement strand
ATTGCAAAACCTTCTGTCCTGGAAGTTCCTGGTCCTCCTTGATCACATACAGAAATCATGCAGTCCTTTATGTAGAAACTGGTATAGTGGTTAATGCCAATGAAGTCTAATCCACTCTTCAGCTTCTCCATGTCATTGCTTGAAAGTACAGGCAAGTCGTTTCCTAGAACTTCGCGCATTTCTATAGGGTAATTTCCCAGTATAAACGGGTCTAATAACCTGAAAATTTTCCGATATTGTCAAAGTTGTCTCTGCAGTCTCCATCTGAGAATTCTTACCAGAGTATCCGAGGAGTTATAGATGTATTTTGTTTTGAATAAGTACCAGTTCATATAGAAATTCTGAGCTCTCTGAGCTGCAAGTACGTCTTCCAAAGAATTGCTGATGGGTTCATACCATACTGCATTCATAACAATCCCGATGCTTCCACCTTGGTCTTTCTGAATGTTCATTGAGAAAAAAAGAGTAAATTTTAATCGTCTCACGTTGAGTTGTATTCAGATGTATAGACATGTCGCGTTACCTGATATTTAGTTCGGTAAATATTGACAGCGGCAGCATGTGATAGGATCATGCTGTGTGCTGCAATAAAAGGCTCTTTCTCCAAATCTCCAATGCTACAGTTCCCACATGAGCCAGAGCAACGAGATGAAGGGTAAATTCCTGATCTGTAACGCAAATCGCGGCAACATTTGGCTCGTTGAAGGTAGTCCAGTACTTCACCCTGTCTCCAAAGGACTTGAAACATATATCCGCATAATATTTGAAATCCTCCCTGAAATGTTAAGCTTGTGTCAGAAAACAAATAGATAGGCTGACAATATTCCTGAAGTACATATCCAGTGAGATAGAGATCAAGAACTTACTGTATTTCATGACTTAGCCAACCTCCATATCGGTCTTCAAGTTCATGAGGGATGTCATAGTGAGTCAATGTCACAAAAGGATGGATTCCTGAAACCAGATAGAACCAAGATTATTTTTGTTCAATCCCAAGTTAAAAAAATTTGCATAAGACGATCTTGTAACTAAAAAGCTGTTAATTATTGTGACCTTTACGCAGTAGTTCATCAATGAACTTTTTATAGAATTCGATACCATTCTTGTTAGGACTTCCAAACCTTCCCACTGATTCAAACGTCAAAAGAATAGTTAGAGAATGCTATGAACAAGAACTTGTAATTCAATGCTTAACAGAAAAATTATATTAAATCCTCACTTGGTAGGATTCTTGCCCATGATATGGAGAAACGGTAACTGTTGTTACCAATATACTCCATGAGAGTCACGTCCTGCTTCCTCATGCCACGACAAAACAAATTCATCAGAATGTTAATCACTAATAAAGCAAACCAATAAGATGTCGCCCATGAAGTCAACAAGTAACTTTCACTCAATCTTTTCCCTTCTCAATATTTCTTTTTTGTTTTGTTTTACCAGACCCCATGTTTAAATCACAAAAAAGTAATGATTGGAAATGAATGTGGCTTTATGAAGCTTTGAGGAGTCAGTGGAGTTGATAGAAAATGTATCAGCCATGCATAAATCATAAGGCCATGTGAAGGAAATTTAATCACTGTACAGTGTTAAGTATGAAATCATCAAAGTGAAGTTTCACTAATGAGATGGTGAAAAGTGGGGCTTCAGAACTCCTTTATGTACTTCTTTGCATCCAAATGATTAGCCTCTCTCAACTACAGTAGGCTTTCTACATCCAAAACTTTTTTGTCAGATTGGACATTGAAACATGAGGTACACTAATTCTTGGAAATTTCCAGGTTGCTTTATTAGTTCTGATGGAACTTAATTGCATACTCTAATTAGACAAACATATCAGCAATAGTCAACCCATTTTGGTGAACCATAAATGCACCATTGATCTAGAATAATTG
This sequence comes from Flueggea neowawraea, assembly GCA_948243855.1. NCBI lineage: Eukaryota > Viridiplantae > Streptophyta > Magnoliopsida > Malpighiales > Phyllanthaceae > Flueggea > Flueggea neowawraea. The sequence goes on along the minus strand of CAODLS013575107.1, from coordinate 8,825 downwards.
ACAACCTAGCTAAGTTCGCCAATGGCTTGCAGTTTATTGGTAATGGGGTCCATTCCAGCATAAAGGGGTCGAGAGTTTAATTTTCGGTAAAAGCAAATAAAATGACTTATCAAAAAATAAGAAACCCAGCTAACTTCACTTCTGAGGTTAAATTCAACTAGTTAAAGCAAACTGATCATGTTATGTTTGTTACTAATATTTATTAATCCCCTGAAAGCTATGCTGTTTTGTAATGATTTTTGATAATGGAGTTGAATCGTGGGAAGCCATGGATGAGTTTCTTGGAAACTGATATTGTATGGAAAGTGTTCTGTTGTGAAGTGAACAGAGAAGACATATAACTTCTATGTGTTTATAATACTAGATATCGGTGATATTGATCAGCAGCAGTGTCGCCATTAGTTCCATCAATGATAGTGCCGTAAACAAACATGTCAAAAATGTTTTTCCTGAAAAGAAAGACAGGAGCAAGCCGTCAAACGGAACAAGTGTAACCAGGTTTGTGAGTGAAGACATCCCAGTTGCTGAGGCCTTTACCATGACTTAGTTAAGCTCCTTCAAACTGTCAAAATTAAGACACCAATACATATAAAAATGTTTCTACTTTACAGAATCCGTGAAACAAGAAAAAAGAAAATAAGAGCATGCAAACCTCATAGGAAGAAGATGCAGTTCCGAACAGAAAGTTTGTCGGAAATATGGAAACATCAGAGCTTCGATTAAGTACTATGGGATTACATGATACCATGAGAAGCGAAAGTGAGTGCCATAGTCCCAGCAGAAACAAACTACGAAACGTTCCTAACCAAAACTCCATATAATAAGCAAATGTGAAGCAGGAAAAAGAATTTGTGCGAGAATCAGAGAATTTTATGTGTTAAATGGAATGAACCAACATGGACTATTTATAGAAAAAAGGTAGAGTAGAGCGACTATGTATGGGGGCTGAATTTTGTTCAATTTTTTAACTAGCCATCTTTTACAAGTTGACTATTTATTCTAATAACATAATCTTGATTTGGTAGGTTTTCCTATTTAACTATATCAAACAAAAGCAGTAAAGTTTAGTGATATTTTTTTAAAAATCGTGTGGAATTTCGTTCAATAACAAGATCACATGGCAAGTGTTGCTACAAGATTTTCATGAAGATTATATTACCATACAGTCTAGTCAAATATAAAAACTGAGTAAAATTCTCATTTTTTTAGTATTAAAAACGATTCAATACTAATGAACTATGATTCTGCTGGTATCATTCTTATAACTTAGTAATCATTTTAGAACTGAAATAAATAGACATTAACGAAATTTTGATTACAATTTCCATCATTAGAAAAGTTCTTTATAATGACTAAAAAAATTAAAACTCAATAACCATTCTTAAAAATGACCAAAAATGTAATAACAATTTTCACGGTTTGGCTGAAAAAGTAGGTGATCAAATTTATTGTAAGTTGAAACTGCATAACTATATTATAATGAGATACAAACAAATAAAAAAAATGGAAAAATGCAAAGTTGAAAACATTCTCCACAAAAGAAAACCAAATCATTGCACAAACATATCTTCAGACTCGTGATTAGTGACAGTGAAATAAGACAGGCTTCTACCTATCATTTTTGACATTTGGTACTTGGCCACACCGGCAAATTGAACAGAAACCGGACAACAGATGCAGTTTTTTTGAGGCAATTACTTGATTTCTGATTTTATTTCATATCGATTTCAAACCAAATATATCATTTCTGTTTCTAAACCATGAGGTGTCAAAGGTTTTATGTCCATTTTACGGTATTTGTCGACTTTACCAATGTTCATTTGCACTAAGTTCGAGTGACATAAAAATTCGACCAAGTGATTTTGCACTCCAGGTAGCTCAATCTTGCAATTAAATTGTTCATTCGAAAAGCGTTCATTGCTAATTGAACTACCTCATTAGCTTCCAAATATGAAACACATATATTCATAACTCTGTGGATTTGACGCAACTTGGCTATCACTTAATTGAACCATAATCAGCAGTTGTAAACAGTTATCCCTTAATAATTGAGTAATCAAAGTCTTTTTAGCTGTATGCGATGGGCGGGTGCCATGAAATGTCAGGATAATTTTTTACTAGTTAGACTACTCATAACTCACGTTCTTTAAAATCTTACCACGAAACATCTGCTCAGTATTTTTATTGTTATTTTATTAAAATTTTCAGTTCCTAATCCCTCAACTTTCATCCGTAACTCAGGGGCTACTTTAAAAGTCTTGTCGGACATCTAATCAACTTTTTACTAAACACAATTTTATTTTAATCTCGTTGGAGTTAATCTGACCGTTGGATCAAAATAATCCAACGGTCAGATTTTGATTTAAAAAAATATTAATGTGTCTAGCCCCGCGCTTGATACATGTAGTCCGTCTTCCCGCATAAGGACGGACTACACGCGTCTCCGTGGACCGAGCTACGAACGGAGCTAATCTTAATCATCAGTATAGTTGTGAAGCATCATTAGAGGCCAATATTTTCTCATAATACTCAATTTGATTTGACTTGCCTCTAAATTTTGACCGTTTATAGTGTGTGCTCATCACAATTATGATCACAGTTAGAGGTGTCCGGGGTTGTACCTTGACGTTGATAAATGTAACTCTTAGACTATCAATTTTTGTATAAAAAAATACGGTAAAGGTTACCAACACTTCATTGTGCAATCTATAAACTACTATATAAAAGCTGAAATTTTCGGCAAAAAAAAAAGCTGAAAATGTTAAGACAATGTTTTTACAATTCCTCTATAATCAATTGATAGATTATAGTAAAGGTTACCAACACTTCAGGTGTCAATTCTACAATGTCTATATGTGGCATGTGACAGGTTTTCATAGATTATTTAGCGTTTAATTTAAGTGTCATTTAGTAACTCACTATAATCAATTGTATATCAATTGATAATCTTAATTATACTTGATCGAATTTGATATTGTGACACAGTATTAATGATCTTTTTATTTATGAAAAATAAAAAAAAAACTGCATCGAAAATTTGAAACAAATTGGGTGTTTGCTATTGTGAGATATATATATTTTATAGATATAAAAAAATAAGATATCAATAAAATTTAACTACAATTCCTCTCTACATTGTTGATGAAAGCTACAGGAAAATTAAAACATATATATTAAAACCATGCATTGCACAGATATTTGACTAGTTTCATTAAAAATTTGATGCTTACATTCCACATAAAACGTTCAAGAACTTATAACTCGAAGAAATTTAATATTGAACAACCAATAAACTGTTTGTTTAGTCGATATATATTTATTTTAGGTAAATTTTATCTGTTATGGATTCAATCTTCAGAATTTTTTTTATTGAAATGAAATAAAAGGTCTATAAAAAAGTGAGTAAAAACATGTTGCTATACATAATTTCTCATTGTAAATATTTAAACCAGTTGATGCTATCCGATAACTATCCAAAATGTGTTATGTTCAGGGATCATTTTATTTTCAAGAATAATACATCATGCTGGTCGGAACAATAAAAAAAAACTTATAAAATATGTTTTATTAATTCATTTTATTTATTTTTATTGAAAATCAATTTTTAATGCACTCCAATATAAATAAATTAAATAAGTTTATTGGTAATATTATGGCTTGCCCCAGCAGGGCTATCAGACTCCCGTTCTTAGTCCGTTGGACCGGAAAATGTTATTGCATCTCTGTCCGTTTGTCCGTCCTCTTGTGGGATGACAGGCTAACTGTCAGGCGCTGGACCTACTGGCTTCACACCTGACATTTTTGTTTTTTTTAAATAATATAATCTGATCGTTGGATCGTTTTGATCCAATGGTCAGATTTACTCCAACGATAATATTACCGTTGGAGTAAATCTTCAAATTTTGATTTTTTTTAAAAATAAAAAATAAAAATGTTACTGGTCTCGTGTCTGACAGCTAATCCGTCCTCTTGCCATCGAAACACATGCATCCTGGTCTGCAGGACTAAGAACGGGAGTCCCGCTACAACCCGCCTAATAATACAAGTAAGTGGAGCACCCACTTCATTAATTAGACTACTACTAGGGTCTTTTCCATTGTTGTCCTATCATCACTGTGAGTTGGGACATATAAACAAGGGTCAACTTTCGAGATACGCCAAAAAATTGTTAGTTTTTATTTATATTACATATTCAAAATTGATTGAAGTGTAATTTAATTTCTAAAAGACATATTTTTTTTATGTTTTTATTACGAAATTTAATAATTATTTAATCAGTAATAGTTTTATTTTATTTTTATCTAATATATTTAAAATAAACACTATAGTATAAGAAGAATATATAATATATTTTAGTTTTTCAAAATTATAATTGAGATTTTTTCTGTAAATTAAAAAAAAGGCCTAGTTAGACTATATAAAATTAATATTGGTGATGCCAATTCTTGATTGTGGTCTCGACACGAGGAGAAGAGATCTCTCGATGCTTGATTGAGACCTCGAGAGTAGTCACGTACGGTGGATAATTAGTTGTGTTGGAGTAGAGTTACTACGTGAATATACAAACACAAGACGATACAAAATAAATATAAATAGGTAATCAAACATTATTTTGGTGGAGTATTTGGTGAGCGTTATGTTCTAAGTAACTTTCTTTACTGTTTTCTTGGATGATAGAGCCTAACTCCACTTTGAAATACACTTTGTGGGAAAATCGTTAAGTGATACGGGACACTAGATATTTTTTTGAAACAAAATAAAAATTTATTAATGATGCACGAAGGAGTACGTACTTATAAAAAAATTGAATACAAACTCTAATAAGAAAGAGCTAACATAGAATTAATTCGCTTACCAAAATAAACTCATTTGTAGATTATAACTGTTCGAACTGCAACTGTGATTAACAGTGGAGTAATATCACAAATTTTTTTTACAAAGTTTTAAAACACAAAAGTAAAGCGAAAATCAAACTGAATCATAATAAAAAATAGGACTTCCAGAAAAGACAAACTCACTTCCAAACAAAGGAAGATAAATTAACTTAGTAAAATGCAACTTTATTTTTTTGATAAATAGTTGATTATATTAAGGCACCAATCCATAAAGAAGTGGGTGAGACAATCACAAGAAAACCTCACAGAGAATAGAAAAACCTGCAAAGCTACTGCTAGTCCCAAGCATTTGTAAACATCATAGCCCGAGAAACAAAAATCCTTATGCTTACATTTCAAAATTTTTCTTTTTAAAAGGCAATTTAAGATTGTTTCATTTCAAAATGTAAGCATAGTGACTTCATTCATTCAGGGATGGATATATGTCGGTGTCTAAACACTTTGTTCACCTAGCACCAACTATATTTTTTTTGTACTTTGAAGGTTTTCTCCTTTTCTTGATGTTGTAACCTCTAGTATAACGAAAATACTTCGAGTAGTGGTGTTTTCCCTCCTCTCTATACCAATTGTGATTTAGATTAACAAGATTTCACCATTGATAAAAAAAATAATATCAATCCAAAAGCAGCAAACATAACTTCACACACAAGTGGAAGGAGGCAATAATGATGATATTAGGAGGATATTGATAGCAGAAGCACCAGTACACGTGCTAGATGGAAGGAGGCAACAATGGCAATTATGGTAAAGGCAACAGGAGGTTATTTATTGAGTCTAATATAAGAGATAAAATTTGTGTTTATTAGATCTTTTTTAATAGAAAGCTAAAGCAAAACATTAGGAAAATGAGAGTGGTGTCACTGATAATCGATAAAAAGCTACTAACGACACCCAAGAGAATTTAGCTACTAGGTTTTTTTTCTGCTAGGGTTTTAGGAAAAACTCGAGAGGTTGTTGGGATACTTGACTTTAATTAATAGGAGGCCACAAATGATTTAACATTACACCATGATGTGAATAGTTATTTCAGTGTATATATGAAAAGGAATTGTGAGATTTGTATAATGAATAGCAAAAAGGTATCATCAAAAGAAAATATCACCGCTGACTTAATTTGAAGCTTTATATCTTTCAATCTTTGCTTTATTGTGATCCAGTGGGAAAATCCAGAGAGTGGTGGTGTGATGTTGGTCAGTCGACTTATAATGATCTTTCTTTCACATAGCCACTAGGGTCTTCTTCCTCTTCGTCTTCTACCAAAGCCCTAAAAGTGTGTCTCCATATATGTCTCTTATGTATTTATCTCTGTCGACTGTCATGCCATAAAGACTACGACTGGTGCAAATTATTTGTTGAAATCCAAGGCTTCATATGCCCCACTTCATTTTGACAAATGTGTTTGCATTTGGCCTTTTTCTTTTCTTCTTTATCTTAACGACACCATTATAACAAATCCATGTTTTTCCCTACCATGATTGTAAAATAATTGGTAGCTTTATTTCCACTCATTTTATATATATAAAGGAGAATATATGCATTGAGATGTTGACATATATCATCTTAAATGAACGATATTTTGTGTCTTACTAATGTGACATGTGTCATATAAAGACGTGTCATAAAAATAATAATAAATGTGTTTACATTAGGCATTTATATCAATTAACCAATTTATATAGTAATTAATAAAATATATAATAAAAAATTAAAATATAAGAATAAATCTATTTTATTTAAATGAACTTTCATTGCACATTTTAAAAACAAATAATATATGTACGCATATTGTTTAATATTCACTACAACAATGTATGTTTTTAAAAAAATCTTTATATTATTTTTCATATTACTGCTGTTGTTTTTATCTGATTCTATATATCGACCTTTTTTATCAATTTTGATTTCCCAAATGTCCCTAAAAATTAATTTTCATAAATAAGTTCAAATTCTAAAATTGGTATTATGAACTAATAAATTCACAATCAATTGAATGTCATAGTGAAATGTATTTTGGTTATTGAATTTGTTAATATTTCAATCAGAGATGAATGAATGGATTTGGTTTATGGAAGATCAACTTTTTGCTTTATTAATATTTTTTATAATTATTCCTTGATAATGTAAAATTTTATCGATTATTCAACAAAAGATTATTGGCTCAATACATCTTTTGACCAATTCCTTGACAAGCTATATTAAATAAGTCACTTAAGAGTTTTTATCATGTTGTAATTCTTCAATCTCAACAAAAAATATTTTTAAACATTGTCAAGTCATATTGATTTATAATTGCCTCAATTTATTTTCACCTGTAGAGATTTCAAGAGTTAAAAGTAGATATGTATTGAAGATTTTTATAAGTTATAAAGAAAATCATTTTTCAAACTATATTTAAAAGATTGAATTTTGTAAACTATACTGAAAATTTCAAAATTTAATGTGAGATTCACAATTGTATTATTTTATTTTATTTTTAAAATTTAAATTATAAAAACTTGAATATTCATAAGAAAATTAAAATATATTAATGGTATTTGAAGCATCACTCGAGTTATATATATATATATATATATATCTTAAAAAAGAGAAATTAACGTTTCACTATAATTATTGTTATATAGCATTGGCCTTTACTTTCTTTCATTTAATAATTGTCTCTAAGAGATTCTCATGAATTAGACTCATAATATATATGATTATTATGTATAGTTCACAGGAGGCAACTAAAATTAGTATTTCTTTTTCTTCTTAATAGGAGGTGTCAAATTTTATGTTCGTTTAAAGATATGTTGTTTTAACAATACGTATCCTTCCGACTAGTTTTACGTTTATTCTAAAAGATATGAGAATTAATTTTAGAAAATTTTGCATTTTGAAAATTTGAGTACATAATATTTTGTTCAAATCTCTAAACTATTAAATTAAAATACTTATTGCCGTTTTAACTACTTATTAGTCGTAAAATTACGTGGTATGTATAATGTATACATATAAACGATATTTTGTTTTTAATAGTAGTCATAACAATTAACATAGGTAAACTACAGATCTATAAATTGGATAAATTGAGAGAGAAAACAAAAAGTAACTGTTGATGCAGGCAGCTGTTGAACTGCTACACACAAAACCGTATAGTTACATCGAAGTAATTCGTTGCGGAAAATCCGTGAACAGTTGTTGATAGCTCAATCATGTTTCAGCTTAAAATGCAAGCAGTAATGATGTCATCTCCAACTACAAATATTAAAATATAATAAATTTATACTAAAATATAATAATTATAGTGAAAGTTACTCTAACTATCTACTCCATTTTTAACACCAAATAAAATATTTCAAACATATTCTTCTCTACAACTTTTTTTTTATTATTTAATAACTTACACATATATTTAATTATTCCACTTAATCTTTCAACCAAAAAAATATTTTGATATTTTTAATACATATAGATACAAAAAATACATTTTTTAATATAATAATTAAAATAAGATAAATTTTGATAAAAATATATTTAACTAAATTAAAAGTACAACATAATTGAAAAAATAGCCATACATTCATCTCAATAATCATCTGAATTAGAAATTGCTCCCATAAATGCTCAATTAAAGCATTGCGTAAATCATAGTGAGCTTCGTTGTCCCTGATTTTTTTATGTCGAGCTACAAATTGTTAAAATCGAATATCTTCATCTTGAATGATTTCAACCGTTGGAGGTGTCGTTTCTCTCACTTCGATAATGTGTGCGTTAAGATCATGTTCGTCCTCGACAATCATATTGTGCATTATAATGCACACAGACATTATGTCATGTAGCACACTCTTCCTCCAGAAACGCGTTGGGCTTGCAACGATTGCAAATCGCGACTGTAGAACTCCCAATGCACGTTCAACATATTTCCTACACGCTTCCTATCTCATCGCAAAA
>CAODLS013573823.1:0-11528 GCA_948243855.1 Flueggea neowawraea | reverse complement strand
TTTGGACAATTCCAATATGCACTTATACATGTATGTGGAATGACTCAAGCCATTATCTTCAGTTTTAAACCCCCTAATAAGCGTACATTATTCAGTAGCAATTGTTGTGATGCAAATCTATCCTATTTAATCATTCTGGCTAGTTCGCATTATTCTCTCCCGTTGACTACCAAATGAACTTAAATCATCCTCAAATTTTAACCACATACACTACATATATATGGGATTTTCTAAACCAAAAATGAGATCCTTTGTCGCTCAAATGAACTCTACACACAGATTAGACAGTATTTACGCTAATTTAGCTAATGATCATTATACACATACGTAGCCCCTAAAATTTTTCATACATATTCTTGACACATAGATAAAAAAAATTTATGTTTTACACTTTGGATAAATCCATTTATAAGTGCCACAAAATAGTAGCACAAGAATAGATTAAAATCTAAATGTTAACAGCTTCATCTATAAGTTCATATGTCTACATGTTCAAATCTATATTAGACCTCTAAATACATGTTATAGTGCATAATAAATGTATATGACTGAATAGAAATACCTACCACACTCATAAGATGCAGATGGTGCAAGAACCCATAAATCAAAAAGCCTATCTGATGTGCTTCTCCCTTCCTTTCTCTACCTCTCCTCTCTTATTTTCTCTCAATTCAGATATCAGAAAGTGCAGATAATGAGACCTGGAAGTTTACACTTCGTTCTCTAAGCATGAGAAGAAATCTGGTTAGGTGCCACCATTAGGTTCAGCCACATTGCACCCATTTGACATATGTTTCATGTTCCTTGCATGTTGTTTACACCTAGCATCCACTAATTCTTCTGATTTTTTTTAGTCATCCACTTATATTATTTATACAACTGTCCTAATGTGTTTAAGAAACTACCTACTCAGTCCTCTCTCTTAATAATTCCACTTTTGACCCCTGATTCTGTTACAAGTAACCCCTTTTTTTACTCTCATAATCCCCTTTAAAACATTCTAAAACCATCTAGAACATGTATCAATAATATACGCAATGCCCAAATGAATGCACAACTATGTACGTTATATGTGATGCATGCTCGTATGTATGAAATGTTGGTTACGGTCGTGACATAAATGATTTTATATTTTCTTCATAAAATTGGTTAATAAAGAATGAATGGGTAGTGGTCTGAATCTCTGAGGTTTGTGTGAGATGAGCCGAGCTCGTATAGACGGCTCACCTCATACGCCGGTCATAGCCCGACTTTGGGTTGTGTCATTTTACACCATTGCTCATATAAAAATTAGTGTTTTATTTCTCTCAAACAATTTTAATTTCTTAGTTTAAATCAAGGATATTGGAAGGGAAATCACTTGCCTAAGACTTCTTTATTTCAAATCTTGTATCAAAGGCACTTGGGGTTTGTTTCTCTTTCATTTTCCTCTTTTGTATTTGAATTTTTATGATCCTTTTAATTGTTATTAATGTTTTCATGTTTGATTTAATTATGTTGGCTTGATTTTCTTAGTTGGGTTGTTAAGATGTTGGCTAGGAATGATGATTTTACTATGCTATTGATTGGGCTTATTATGTTTGTTAATGTTATTTATCTATTGCCTTGTTGGGTTGGTTTAATGAGTTGTTTAATATGATTATGACTTAGATTGACCACCTAGGTTGTAGTTTTAGAAATTTTAGTTGGTGAATCGAGAGATTAAGACTAAATGAGGCCACAACTATTAAACATGTAAGGTTTAGGATATAAATATACTTATGCCCATAAAGTTTTCGATGATATGCCCAACTAGCCTAATGAACCTAATTAACTTAAGTGAGGCCGAGAGAACCCTCTTATTTAATGTAAGGATGGTTTAGATGACCTTGAGAGAGGCTCCAAACTAGCTTAACGGAGAGAACACCCAACCTTAAATACTCTTCCATTAGCTTAGCTAAATAAAATTCCCTAATTGAAATCTTAAAACCCCAACACTTTTCTCTTATTGTTTTTCACACTTTACCTCCTAGTTTTCACTACTTGCATTGTGTTCTCTTTTATTTGCTCAAAAACCCAAAAACCAAAAAAATGATCTTACTTGCTTTTTGTAATATCCTGCCCAAACCGATCAAATTTTTATAGCTCTCCGTTCAGGTATGGTTTAGTTTTTTAGTGTTTATGTTATTGATTAGAGAATTTAGATGTTTCTCTAATGCTAATGCTGGTTAGTGGATGTACTCTTAAGGGTCTAGGTGTTATGGAACCCCGAGAGAGGTTCGATGCATGTGGAGATTGAGAAATGTTGGGTATGTGAGCTGGAATGTTGAAGACGTATGTTAGCCTTATTCACAACATATGTTATTTGGGCAATATAAGATGTACGCTGAGGTAGCAAGATGTATGTTATCTGGAATTCTGCATGATCAACGTACGTAGCCCTTAGTGTGACGTACATGGTGATGTATTCTCGTAGAACCTGATGCCTCTAGAAGCTTAACAACATACGTTGAGATGGAGGGACGTACGTTATAAACTACCAAGATGTACGTTGCATGCAAAATGACATACATTGCCTTTGTATTTTGCTGAAACGCACCGTTTCAATCTGCAGCTCATTTAAAACTAACCACCAATGGGTTTTGCATTTACTCCATCCCATTCACTCTCTTCACCCTCAAATCACCTCAGAGTGCTTCCTCATTGCTTTCCCAAGGCTCCTAATCCATTTTTGAGGTAAGAATCGTGTCATTTCTTTCTTTTTTCCTCTATTTTGAGCATCAATTATGTTGGTCTTATTTTACTTGGGTATTGATTTTCGGGATGATTCTTGATGAATATGTTTGGGGTTGCTTGAATATGTTAAGTAGGACTTAGATTAACAAGAAACAAGCTTTGAATCAATAAATTTGATGAGTTTTTGGTGGTGCTAGGGTTAGATTATGGTTTGGATGATTTCTGCCAAATTTGTTGTTTCTTTGCTGAAATTATTGATGGATTAATGTTCCTGAGGTTGGGATCGACTAATGTGTGTATTTGGTTTTGATATTTGTCGGTCGAATAAGGAGTTCGGTATTTTTTAGAATAAACTTTTGTCTGAAAGATGGTTTTGTAATTTCTAGAAAGTTTTCTTTAGGTTTGTAATTTTTGAGAACTTTGGTATTGATTTGTAATTTTAGAAACTTGAGATCTAGATTTGTAATTTTGGAAAGTTTGGAATTATATTTGGAATTTTGAGGAAATAAGCTAGTTTCTTAAATTTGGAGAGTTTGAGAACTCATTTGGAAATTCTAACTTATTGGAATATCTATTTGTAAATTCTGCAACTTTAGGGACTACTTTGTAATTTTACGAGACTCGGGGACTATAAAATTTTATAAAAGTTCAGAGATTAAATCGTAATTTTACATAGGTTCCGATTTTTTGGTGGAGATTGTTAGATCTTCGACTGGTGTGGGTTTTCGAGTATTGTTTGAACGTTCGAGTCTGCATGTGCATGTGCACGAATTTCAGTATAACCACAGTACTAGAGTTTCCCTTACTTTGTTTCTAATATATTTGTTTAGCTTTGTGTTCATGTCAGCGGAATCAACCGCCCGATAGTGGTGTTTGATCAGTAAAGCTTGGATATCCATGTGAGTGGATGACAACTTCAGACACATAGGCTGTCTCGAAACTTCTATTATTGTTTTTGATGTGCTAAACATATTTATAAAAATGGACTAAGATGAGGATTGACCAAGTTTATAAACTGAATATGCGATTTAATAATCAGTACTTGTTTTGAAAATGATATATATGTGTTATATATCTTTCCTCTGATTTTGAAGCTGTATTGCATGCCTTTGATTTTTTTACTATGTACTAGTATAATTTGGTTTTCCGATATAGGGACACTTGTGCTACGAGGCATGTAGCATTTGGTATACCAATGTTTTGAGAAATTTCAGGTATCAGGGATACCGGTAGCCATGTGTTTTGATTCAGCACATGATTTCATATTGATTAGAGGCGAAGTCCTCATCGCCATTAATGACAGGTCCACAACACCTCATGATTAGTGGCGGAGTCCATATCATGCTTGCTTTAGTCCCAAATCTATTATATATGTTTTGACTCAGAAATCCTAATTAAAAATTGGAATGATTTTCCATACACTTACATGCATGCTATTTGTCTTATTCGCGAAAGATTTCGAAATGATTTTTCGAAAAGCTATTACTTATATAACGTGTATATATACATATATAAATATTTATACCTGTGTGTGGTATTTGTAAATCTTTTGCAAAACAGTCTTTGTGAGACACATATGAGACATTCTGGAGTAGTGTTTCTCACTGGATGTTGACACCTTTATTTTCTGTGTTTATCCTGTTCCTTTCTTACAGGCTGACATTTGTCTTGACAACCATTTGGCATCCTTGCCCAGTAAGGCGCAAATTATTTTGGTTAGTGACGCCCTCTTGGTCGGGCTTCTTTATTTGTTTTAGAGTTTCACACCGGGGTGCTATCGGATCACTGGATTATGTTTTGTCTTTTGGATTTTCTACACATTTATATTTTGGATACTTGTATTTGATTTTGCTTATAGCAAATGTGTTACCATGATATATATATATATATATATATATATATATATGATTTATTATAAAAGAGTTTTACTTAAATGTTTTAATAAAAGAATAAATGGGTAGAATTTTTGATTCTTTAAGACTTGCGCAGGATGGACCGGGCTCCTATAGATGGTCCATCTCGTACGCTGGTCATGGTCCGAAAACTGATCATGACACTTTTATTTTATTTTTTGATCACAATTAATTCCCTCTCCTCGAGGATTCGATACCAAGGAATACTTGCGGGTTAAAACTACGATGATCCTTGTGCACTTACAAGGCATCATCAAATTTTTGGCATCATTGCTAGGGAGTGGTGTTCTTAATTATGATTTTTTGTTTAATTTCACTTGTTTGTTTGTTTTTTTTTTAGGTATTATATGAATTTAAGGCCAACTCAAAACTTGGAGAACATTGAAATCATCCGTTTGATACAGGAGATTGAGAGGTTGTGTCATGCTAATCGAGCTACTAGAATAAAGGAGAGAATGGTCGAAATTCCAAGGCTTAGGGTTGAACATGAAAATGAGGATTGAATTGGACAATTGTCGAGAGATGGAGTTGGGCAACCAATGCCGTTTAGAATGAATATAAGAGAGATACAAAAGTCGATGTTAGGGCTTCTCCTTCATGCATGAGATGGAGTCCGGTGGCAATGAACTATAAGTTGAAGAATATTCACATCCAAATGTTTCCATGTTTTCATGGGTTGCCTTTGGAGGATCCACTTGCCTTTTTGAAAGAGTTTTACACCACCATCAAAACCTTCCTACTACATGACATAACCGAAGATGAGTTGAGAATGAGGTGTTCTTCATACAATTTGAAGGATAGGGTGAAGCAATGGCTAATTAACTTGCCAGAGGGTTCATTAGGTATGTCGGATGAGGTTTATAAGAAGTTCATGATGAAGTAATATTCCTCTCAAAAGACAGTAGAGCTTAGGAACAAAATTTGTTCATTTTCTCAAATGGAAGGAGATCCCTTTCATGAGGCATGGGAGCACTTCAAGCTACTTTTGAGTCAATGCCCATATCATCAATTCTAGTTAGCACTATTGATTAAATTCTTTTATGACAGGGTGACATTACATGGCCAAACTTTAGTTGACACCGCAGCAGGTGGTTATTTTGGAGATAAAATGGTCGAGGAGGTGTATGACATATACGAGTTGTTGGTAACAAATTCATAACAAAAAGTGGTTAGGGGAAGGAGAGTTGGAATTCATGAGGTAAACACTTCCATTTCTCCTAATTTAACTTCAAAAGTTGATGAATTGTCTAGGAAGAGGAGTTTATTACTTAATGCCAATGCCTTAATGAAATAGCAATGTAGTTTTTATGGTATTTTAGGATATAATGAGATGAATTGTGGTATGAATGGTATGGGTGGATGATTGGAAGAAGTGAATTTTTTGGAAGGATTCCCAAATGCTCGACCAAGGCACAACCTATATTCGAACACTTATAACCCTGGATGGAGAAATCACCCAAATTTTTCTTAGAAACACTCAAACAACAACTAAAATTTTCCAGAACCTAGACCTATAGGACCATCCAGTTTTCAACCTAAACCTCCTTTTCAACAAAATCCTAACCAACCAAATCCACCACTTTTTCAACAAGCTCAAGCCCCACCCTCAATAAGCCAACCAAGATGAGTAAAAGCCACCCCTTGAGGACTTGTTGCTGTAATGCATGGCTAATATGGAAGCCAAGGTAAACCAATTAGCTCATTCCCAATAAACTACCATCCAAAATCGACAAGCCACTATCCAAAACCTTGAATGCTAAATTGGGCAACCAGCCAAAACCATTTTGGGTAGGGAAAAGGGGAAGCTACCTAGTACTTCTCAAGTCAATCCTCTAGAAACTGTAATGGCTATTAGATTGAGGAGTGGTAAGTAGCCTGAGGAGCCAAGTGTGATGGAAAGGCCCCAGGTTGCCAAGGCTAAGGAAGTGATGCTTGACAATGAATTGGCAAATCATGAGAAGAAAAATGAAAAGAGGGAAGAATTACCTATTAAGGAAGAGGAAGTAAAACCTTATATTTCTCCCATCCCATTTTCCCAAAGGCTTAAAGAACAAACCAAAGATGCAAATTTCATAAAGTTCCTTGAGACGTTCAAGAAGTTAGAGTTGAGCAAACCTTTTTGGAGGCCATTGCCCGAATGCTTAACTATGCTAAGTTTTTAAAGGAGATAGTAGCCAACAAGAATAAGTTGAAGGAATATTCTATGGTAGCATTTACCGAGGAGTGTAGTGCGGTGATATTGAACAAATATCCTCTAAAGCTCAAGGATACAAGAAGTTTTACAATTCCACGCATTTTTGGTAATTTAGAGAATGTTCAATCATTATACGATTTGGTGCTTCAGTCAATCTAATGCCCTCCGTCTACAAAAAACTAGGGATTGGCAAATTGACCCATACCAATATGATACTCCAACTAGCTGATAGAACAACTCGGCGACCATTTGGACTTATGGAGAATTTTTTGGTCAAGGTAGGAAGATTTTTCTTCCCCGCCGATTTCTATGTGTTGGATATGAATGATGCTTATGACACTCCCATCATACTTGAGAGACCCTTTTTGGATACGAGGGGATTTGTTATCAATTTGAGGAAATAGTGTCTATCCTTTAATATGGGAAATGAAGTTGAGGAGTTCTATGTGGCTAAGAATGTGCAACCAATTTTGCTTAATGATGATGGCAACAAATTGCACTCTTTGGAGACATATTGCATGATATCTAGTTGTCCACCCTTGCCTCCAGTTGATGACACTCAATGTAATGTAGAACAAAGTGTTAAAGAAAGTGGGAATCCAAAGGAACACAAGCTTGAGAAGCCACTAAGTTCATTTACGAGCATGGATAAGGAAGGGGTTGAGATCAAACATGCTACATCAAAGGGATAAGAAAGTGATTGCATCTCCAAAGTTAAGTTTATACGAGGACAAAAGGTGTATTACTTTTCACCCAAAAATGTGTGGTTATTTGGGTAGATTTTCACTTGATTCTTTCTTGATTTTGTCAAATAATTTCAAAATTTTTAGAATACATTGAACTTTTTTTGGATACAATTGAATTTGGATTTGTTGAAAGAATTTTGTAGTGTGTAATTATGCTACTAACATGATGAATTAAGGAATTTGTGCTATGTGTTAATCACTTGAACCAAAATTTGGCATTGTAAGGTTGTAAGGTTAAGAGTTCTTTAATCAACAACTTTAGTCCATTTTGTGGTGGCATAATAAAAGGCTTTCAAACTAGTTGCTAAATGATTTTGCATGAATGATTAAATGGTTTTAAATGGAGAGTAAACTTGGTTTGATTAAAAGGTTAAGTGATTAAATTGAATGCTCTAATGATTATGCTTCATTCTTGAAAGTGAACCTAAATGAGGATGAGTGCATGGGGCTCCAACCTCGATGGAGAAATGATAAGTATCCCTCGTTGATAATAATAAGTTGAAAGAATAGAGCCCTTAATTCGCTAATTTAGTTTGTAGCACCCAAAAAGAGAGTGAATTTAATAAAAAGAAACCATAAGGAAAGAAGTTGAAAACAAAGCACTAATGTGTAAAAGAATGAATGAAAATGCTAAGATTTCTCTACTGCTAAAGAAAAATGTGTTTTAATTTTAGCAAAGAGGGAGATAAGCTTGGGAGATGCCAATGGGCTAGGGGATTTGATTTTTAAACTCTTAAAATTGCCACTTTTCAATGCCAATGGTTGGTTTATGTGATTGGAACATAGCATGTTATTCCTCCTTTCATCATTTTATTTGCATGCTTACATAGTGTAAGAATTTTTCGGCTTGTTCAATTCGATTGTTGTCCTTGTCCCGGGGTTTGAATTACTTTGCTTGAAGACAAGCAAACGAATAAGCGTGGGGAAGTTTTATGCATGCTAAATTTGCATGATAAATTAAGCAAAATTCATACATTTCTGTCCTAAAAATGATGCTTTTATAGTGAAATGTATTTAATGTTTGTGATGTTTGTAGGATGATATAAATGGAAAAAAATGAGCAGCAAAAGACGCAAAAATGATTTGAAGTTAAAAGGTCCCAAGCAAACTCAAGAAACCTTGAAAAAAATTATGGAAACAAGGTGGAAAGGGGTGTCATGGCCGTGACAAGCAAAACAAGGCCACATTTTGAAGATAGAAATTTATCAAGCCTGTGACACTTTGGGCAGCAAGAAAATTTAAGTGACGCAAAAAGACAATGTTGTGGGGACCAAATGGAAAATTTGAGATTTCTTTTGTAGGGTTTTGTGGCTTGGAGAAAGGGGATAAATACCCTCTTTAGCCACTATTTGGGACATCTTTTACATCTTTCCTCATCTAGAAATTAGGGTTTTTATTTCTATGGAACAATTTTAATTTCTTAGTTTAAATTAAGGAGATTAGAAGGGAAATCACTTGCCCAATGCTTATTTATTTCAAATGTTGTATCAAAGGCGCTTGGAGTTTGTTTCACTTCAATTTCCTCTTTTGTATTTGAATTTTTATGATGCTTTTAGTGGTTATTAATATTTTTATGTTTGATTTAGTTATGTTAACTTGATTTTCTTAGTTAGGGTGTTAAGATGTAGGTTAAGCATGATGATTTTGCTATGCTATTGATTGGGCTTGTTGTATTTGTTAATGTTCTTTATCTGTTGCCTTGTTGGATTGGTTTAATTAGTTGTTTAATGTGATTATGACTTAGATTGACTACCTAAGTTGTAGTTTTAGCAAGTTTAGTTAATGAATCGAGATTGAGACTAAATGAGGCCACAACCGTTAAACTTGTGAGGTTTATGATAGAAATATACCTATGGCCATAAGGTGTTTGATGAAATGCCCGACTAGCCTAATGGCCCTAATTAACTTAAGTGAGGCCGAGAGGACCCTCTTATTTAATGTAGGGATGATTTAGACGACATTGAAAGAGGCTCCAAATTAGCTCAGTGAAGAGAACACCCAACCTAGATACCTTTCCATTAGGTTAGCTAAATAGAATTCTCTAGCCGAAATCTTGAAACTCAACGCTTTTCTCTCATTGTTTTTAAAACTTTAACTCCTAGTTTTTCACTACTTGCATTGCATTCTCTTTTATTTACTCAAAAACCAAAAAAATGATCTTACCTGCTTTTATTTTATTTTTCGATAACAATTAATTCTCGCTCCCTGAGGATTCAATACATGAGGAATACTTAAGGGTTAAAACTACGACGATCCTGTGCACTTTTAAGGCATCATCAAACACATATTATGCAATTAAATCAACTATGCAAGAAAATCATCAATCAGTCAACAATCAAGTATAAAATAGTATGAATGTGTGAAATCCAATCAACGCTTTCAAATAATCAAAATGCATATGTAGAAAGAAATCAAAATAAAGCAAAACTTTGAGTTCAAGAAAAAGGTACCACTGTGACACCCCATCCCAAATTAACCATGCATAGCATATATTTATTAGTACAGGCATTGCAGAAGCATTTTCATGATATAGAGTCTATTGTTATAATTAGAATTTAGATACGAAGGTAAATATTTAAAGAAACAGTTAACAAATAATTCTTAGCTATAATCGCGTACTCGCGAAAGGTATCAATTAAAAGTATAATATTGTAATTGTATTTGAGATATTACTTTAGATTGTGTTAAACAATGTTAGAATAAAATTAAAAAAAAAAAGCTAAGTTAAAGATGAAATGTGAATGAAGTATAATATGTTAGGGACTAAAATGAAAAGAAATAAATAAATATGATAAAATTGAAAAGTAACTAATTCATATACATGTAAAGATAATTCTCAGCAAAAACTTAACAAAAAGGAAAATATTGTCACGGTGAAAAGCTGTTCATTTCTTCATTTTTAAGTGACATTTGTTACATATGAAACAAGTTAATTATGTAAATAGAAAAGAAACAAAAGAAAAAAAGATGAGGAGGGAATTTTAAGTCGGCAAACATTCCACCTCCATATATAAATGTTGTCCATCGTTTCAAACACACTTTGTATAATATCCCGCTTATTTTAGTCGGAATCTCGTAGTATTCCAAAGTGATTTCGAGTTGGGATGTTGACCTTTGAGTTTGAGGGTTGTGCTGTGTGTGTTGTGAACGTTGGAGGCCATCTATGTGCTTAGTACAGGGTACTACGCACGTAGTAGAGGCCTGAACCTTGACCATGAATGTGCGTTGAGTGCAACGTACACTGGAGGTTATCTATGCGCACAGTACTGAGTACTATGCATGTAGACGGGGATGAGTCGGCCGAGAGCCTTGCTTGGTCTGTGTGTGTGGTATGGGTTGTTGTGCACGTTGTTCATCCTTTAGGTGCTACCCGTGAGCACGCTAAGGCCTTCTATGCACACAGCAGGGGGTGGAACATATGTTGTGTGGGATGCTACCCACGTAGAGCACGGTGCTACGTACACAAAACCACTACTGTGCACGTAGATGTGTCTTTCTGGGCGACTATGCGTGAAACACAACATGTCAGTCCATGAGCCTATAAATATCCCTACTTACCATTTCTTCGGTCACAACTTTTCTCAACCATCAGAGCACTTTCTCATCTACTTCTCTGTGATTTTCTTTGATTCTTCTTGCTTCTACAATAGATCTAGAGGTAAGAATCATCCATTAATCTCTCTTTTTCTTTGATTTGTGTTGCATTTTGGGCATTCTAGGGTTCCGACCGAACTTGGATTTTGGTTTGGATCTTTCCATTTCTGATGGTATACGAGTTAAAAAGAGTTAGATTATCGTTGTTTGAGACCAGTAGCTTGAGGATCAAGCATCGGTTTCGTGGGATTTGGTGTTTGAGCCAATGGGTTTCTCTACAACTAGGGTTACGGGTTTTACTAAATTTCTTGTCAAATCTGGTGTTGTTTCTGATGTATCTTGATAGATATGAGTTAGGACTTCACA
>CAODLS013573675.1:0-15042 GCA_948243855.1 Flueggea neowawraea | reverse complement strand
TTTTGTTATTATATTAATTGTACTCATGTTGTTTTTCACTTGTACTTGGTTATACTAGTCAAAAAAATATTCATTAATACTATTATGTACTCAGATTGTACTCGGTATTTACTGGTCAACAGACTTTCATAACACTACTCTGTGCTGGGGTTGTACTCCACATATGTTCGATTTGTACTCTGTACTTGGATTGGACTCGAGTTGTTCTCTTTCTCAATTGTGTAAATGGTTTGGTTAAAGCGCGGTTAACACATGGCCAATACACGGTCAAACTATTGTATTTGTGAATATTTTATTCTATGTTTCTATTTTTTGTAAGTTTTTCAATTAGTGTTATATTATAGAAATTATTTTTTGTTTTGTTGCCCATTTTATACATCACCCTAAATATTAAAAGTATAAGAAGGTGTTTATAAATATCAAGAACATGTAATTTTTTTACTAATAAATGAGTCTAGAAGTTTTATAATTATAATCAAAAGAGAAAATACACAATTTGCTAGAAATAAAAATTGTAAATTTTATGGCACTTCCTACACGTTAATGTCTCCATCTCCCATTAGTCACACAATTTCATTCAATTTAAGTTATTGTCGTGAGTAATTTCGAGCAAGAAGCAAACTTTTGCAATGCAAACCTACTCCTTAATCCAAAACTCGTTCCTCCTTTGAATTAAAATAAATCCCAGAACCAAAACTCGAAGAAATCACGATTTTGCAATGTTGCCTTCTTGTGAACACGAAATTAATGGTGTGAATCATTGAAGGAGAGATTTGCGGAGATGAGTGATCGAGAGAGATTTTTAATTTGTTTTGAGAGTTGTATGAGAGGTTTAGCATAAACTCCTTCGTTTAGATATTTAATGGAATAGGATAGGATCAGAGGAGGAAAAAAAGGTTGAAAAACTATGACAAACAAGAGAATGGTTGTGGCTGCATGAAATTGAAGATGATTAAGGAATAAAAGGTAGGGGTTGAAGACAACCAAGAAGAGGTGGTGCTAGTTGACTGGTTGGGTTGGTCAGATTTTAGGATTGGTTTAGAATTATGTCCACGTGGTACTCGACATATATTCTGATGCCAGGTTTTGAGAAAAACGGTCGAGGTGACCTTGTAAGGTAAATCATGAAAGCTCAGTGACCATCTAAGACAAAATCTTACTTTTGTGATCGTCTGTCACTCTGTTGAAAATTTTAGTGACCGTGGATGAAATTAACCCTTTTGAAAGTAATTAAATATGACTTTTTTCCCAAGTTAGCAACATGTTTCTAAACGGAAAAAAAAAAGGGTTGAGAAACTATGACAAACGAGAGAATGGTCGTGGCCGCATGAAATTGAAGATGATGAAGGAATAAAAGGTGGGGGTTGAAGGCAACCAGGAAGAGGTGATGCTAGTTGACTGGTTGGGTTGGTCAAATTTTAGGATTGGTTTAGAATTATGTCCGTGTGGTACTTGACATGTATTCCGACGCCCGATTTTGAGAAAAATGGTCGGAGTGACCTTGTAAGGCAAATTATGAAAGCTCAGTGACCATCTAAAACAAAATCTTATTTTTGTGACCGTCTGTCACTGTATTAAAAATTTTAATGACCGTAGATGGAATTAACTCTTTTAGAAAGTAATTAAATATGATTTTTTTTCCCCAAGATAGCAACGTGTTTCTAAACGGGAAACTCATGTCTGATTTTTTCTTATTTGTAGAAATGACCCTGAGACATTTTGAGATAATTTAGTTGAAAAAATTCTCTAAATTGAAAATAAAAATAAAACAAAAAACTATTTCCTCAACTAAATATAACCTTTGTTTCTATTTCCGTGAGTTTTGGTGTTTGAAAAGTTTCGAAAACTTAAAAACTCCTAAAACACGATTTCGTGCTTCATAGATGGTAAATGATATATTGGTCAATCATGCAAATCTATATATTGGTATTAACAACTTAAAATAAGAAATGATAGATTAATTAATCATACATATCCGGCAAATTTATGTGAATGAAATTGATAGCTACAATTTGATCCAGGTTCCTGCAACACTAATCAAGTCTTTCTCTTCTTGTTGACAAGGTTCAAATAGGTCGTGACATATGACTTAGGAACTAATATAACTTTTGTGATTTTGGCTTTCATGAGTGATTCTTTTGAAAATTTATATTAGAAATGATAAAAAAAATAATAATTTGGGACTTCTTAATGTTTTTAAGCCATTATACTATAGCCTAGCCATTCCTTAGAGTAAAGTAAGGAAGGGAGAGTAAAGTAAGTTGTCACAATAATTGTTCAAAATCTACTACTACTAATCTCATTTATTTTTGTTTTGATGAACTTTCAAACACAATTTTATACATAAGAGCATTTATGTACTTTTTGAAATATTTTAAACATTCTTGTCCTTCAAATATACCTCCAAATACGATTTTCAGTATTTTCCTTATTTTCCCCAAATAAGATTTCTTTTCTCCTTTTCACCCACTCTCTTAAGTTTTACCACATGCTCCTCCTCTCTAATTTCTTCTCCCTCATTTCCTCATCAAAACTCCCAATCAAAGTCTAAGTAATTCATCTCTCCTACTAGTAAGGAATCCAACAAATATATATAATGGAAATATGTAAAAATGATTCATATATATGAGGGCAAATCACAAGCTATCAAGGGACTAAAATGTACAACTATAATACGACCAGGACCAAAATACAATCTTCCAAAGCAAGTCGTATTACTATCCGATGGAGGAGACTCTATACTCAGATCAAGCAAAGTTGTGTGTCATCTGATGCCTATACATGACTATTTTCTGAGCTATATATAACCTGTTCCATGCTTCCATAAATAAGTGAGTCCTGGAATTCTATATCTCAGCAAGAAGCTAACATATACAGCAATTGTGTATTTGCTATCAGGTATGAAGGAGCTAGTGGAATAACTCGGCAATTATAAAAGGAAAAAAATTGCCACCTAGTGATTATAAACCCTATATAACTCGGAAAGACCAAGCCTTTTACCATATTGCATTGTCAACCACCCGACAAAAGAGAAATATGCAAGAAAAAAACAAGCACGCCTCCATAGAACTCTGTTAATGACCGACCTTACCATCCGTGCAACACAAGTTCGAGGCAGCCATGATTTCATATGATGTAGAATTCTTATAAAGCCAATAGAGATTAAGCAAGTTGAAAAACCAGCAACAGCTCCAGCAACTGTGTCCCGCCTCCAGTATTTGGCCTTTCCCCTCTTTTGGATGAACCAAGATTGTATAATCTTTGAAGACCTGAAATCAGAAGATTGTCAATAGTTGTTATTCTGACAATGCTACACACATAAGAATGAATAATGATTCGTCATAAATAATTTTAAATTTAATGAAAATTTGTGAAGCAAGCAACAAACTGCAGCCTTTGATCAACCATTTCCTGAAGTCTTCAATCAACCATTTTCCTAATTGGAACTGCTGTCTTAGCAGTAATTTCACTCACTGTTAAAATAGACTCATATGATTTGACTAATGTAAAACAGATGTACTAATAGATAATATAATTTGTTTTTCTTATAAAAGTCCAACAAAATATTGACTTTGTAGTTTGCCAGCGTGAATGGGACCACAAACTGAACATCAATTTTCCAAAGTAAATTCACCAAGACTTTTTTAACCCAAAAGTAGGCCTTTGTAAGAGCCAATAGCTACAAAGAATACCTCCCCCGCAAAATCTAAAGAACAGAAAGTATCACAATGCTTCAAGCTAATAGGATAGTAATGCTCAATAAAATTACCTTCAACAATATTTTCTAGTTCAAAATATCTAATGCTTTAGCAAACGCGTACTGGCAGTATTTCAATAATGGGTCCTTATCATATAGTTTACCTTACCCTTGTGTGTTAATATTGAAGTATTTCAGCCAATTCATAATACGTTATCCACAGCAAAAAAAAAAAGGAAAGAAAGGAAGGATCTCTTGTGAAAATAAGTATGAAGTCTGGCTTGGACTCCATACTTATTGCCATTCTGGTTCTCCAAATATTCATATTTCCACAAAAACTCTCCACAAGCAACTATATTCGAGTGGAATAGATTCATAGCATTTTAGCAAAATTTAGTAAAACCTCATATTATTATCCCTGGAAGTCCAAGTCTAAGAAAAAAAATCATAAAACCTTAATGTGAGCCAAAACCATAAATCGAACATTTAATGGCTCCTTAAAATATCAGTCTTTATGTCATTAAGCTAACAACATTTGAATCCACACTTTGCATCTGGCAAACCAAAACTGAAATTTAAGCTCCTGGTATGGCCTATCTCACAGCATGTACATCAAGGAGAAATTTTGAATCTTCTAAACAACCAAAGTAGCCAGCAAGACCCAATATTTATGAAAAGAAATTTCCCAAGGATGATGTACAATTACAAACATAGTATCTGTTTTCATGAGCAACCCTATTATATTCGTTTGAAAAATGCTAAAGTCATAGAAAATGCTAAAGTCATAGTTATTGCAAATGCATAAAGTTAGGAGTCAATGTACATGCTAAACAGTTTCAAACTGATCAAATTGTGATGAATACAACATCATGAATCCATAAGCACATTCTTGTTTCAATGAGCTTTTCATTTGCTGAATGTCATAATAGAATTAAGCAACAATTATCAAGAGAAGGAAGCATAGAATTTTAAAAAGAAAGTACAAAAACAAAAAGAGAAGAATAAAATTTTCAATGCAACTAATTTGTTCCAGAAGCTTTAATTGAAATGTAATTGGCAACTCGGTTTGCTTATCTGGAACAAAAGCATTCGGTAAAGAGCTAAGGTAGACTGGGAGAGGATGACCCAACACAAAGAAAATGAACTATAATGAATGCTTCTATAGAAGTATTTCATGAAGGATAAAGCAAGTACCATGACTCGCTAGTGTCGAGATGGTACATCTGCACATAACTAACAAAAAAGGTTCATAACAGTGGATGATCACAGTGAACAGCTTTGCATAGTTTATCAAAGCATATTTAGCCAGTAAAAAATTTTGATTCCAATACCCTGGAAATATATCCAGTAGCATATTTGTCACCAAATTACTATGTTTATGAAGAAACAGTGGCAGGAAAATTTTCTGGTGTCACTGACTATAAACAAGTCTCTCTTCCCATTCTTCTTTCTTCATTTTATTCTATTCATTTGCTTAAATATTTTCCCATTTGTACTTTTCTCTTGCTATGAGTCAAACAACCGATATATTATCTTTGACAATATACTCAGAAATTCAAAAAATCGAAGAGCACAATGAGAAATAATGCTCTACTCACAGGATTAAACAACGTCTAAGCATCTCAACAATTGATGGATCTCCCGCATGACAATTAGAAAAACTATCTTGATATAATCTCACTTTTGAAACTCCAGACATGTACAAGCAGTCATAAGTTTCATTGACCTGAAAACGAGCCAAGAATAAATATACTAAGCTAATAGCCATCATAAAGCACAAAGAATGAATGGAACACTTTATTTGTGCCAAATTCGAATCAGTAAAAATAGAAGTAGGATTTTGCCCATAACATGGGTCTTTACCTTGAATTTATCTTTGGCCAACCACACAGCACCAAAATTTGGTCTGCAATTTTGGGGAAGGGCCTCGTTGGGAGCCTCTGCTAATGCATGTATTGTCTTACCAAAAGAATGATCTTCATATTCAACCTGTAATTTAAAAAATGCAAATGAAGAAAACTGAATCATCAGCATGACTGCATACAACTGTTGTAATTGCTATTTCTACCTACTATACAATAGACATGTGGGCCAAAACTTGGGTGAGAGCTTAGTGTAAATATAGTCAACAGCAAAGCATTATGGGCAAAACTTTTGAAGAGACTGATGGATGCATTGTTGGCAAACAGCAGAGAGTAAAGAGGCTAGCAGCTCACCCCAATGCAGGTAGAGTTGAAGACTTTCAAACGTTATTTGTTCTTTAATAATTATTGACCTTTGCATAACAAAAAGTTAGGCATCTTAGTTTAGTTTCCTTAGCTGCTTAGGACTCTTCAGTTGTTAGTATCTTTCTGATGTATCTCTTATGTGAGGGAGATATTCAATGGAATTTGCATTCAGCATATTGGCACCACAATTGAGTACTAGGTTAGGAGGATTCTTTAGACAAACCCAATTATTCTCCTATGAAAGGTTCAAAGAAAGTTTCTAATGTTAACGAGGGTATCAAAAGGATTTTGAAGCACGACCTGCAAGGGGGTCCTATGCCAGGGACTCTATTAGAGACGGCTCCCATCAAATAAACCTTTAACAATGGAAAGCCTTAACCTGCTGTCGAAGAGTGATCAGTGCAATAGCTATCTCCTATCTGTAGCCATAACTACAATCTATAGACCTATAGGCCCAACTTTATGACACATTCTTTGCTTCTCAAGCAGAATCCGCTTGTCAAACACAAATTGATAATCTGCGCCAACAGTATTTTCATGCTAGCAAACAAAGGGATGATTTATGTAACATGAAAAGACAAAGTCCTAAACAATGATAATTAACTCAATTAACAGGGTGCTTACTGAAAGAAAATAGAAAAAGCTATTTTCAACTCTGATTTTGTTAATTCGATGTTCCTTCCACAAAATGCAGCATAAAGGATCTTGATATAATAAAACTAGGAACTATTATTCTCTAAAAATGATTAATACTTCGACATTTAATAGCTTCTCTCGTTACTAATCAACACAAAATAAATCCTAGTAGTGTCTACAAGGTTCAGATGATGGCTATGCTTTTTAGGCTGGATAACTTTGCTAGAGTACCATGGCTACAACAAGAGCTGTGAGGGAACATCACCAATTTTCTCTGTTTTATCTTCATCAACTCAAGCCACATTCCGTCAATAGATTAATAAATATCCAATGAAATCTTTAAGAACATTAGTTATTCTGCTGCCCCCTAATCCTTCCACAGGAAAAAACATGTTCTAGAGGTACCCTTTCCATGAATATATGTGGTTCTTCTTTTTTTTTTTTAAGATGAGAGAAATTCATGGCATTTTGTTGTTGATTTGACACATTCGGTGAAAACTGGATCACTCTCACCAGTGTCTGGTGGACTAATTACATGATTTATTAACAGGGTGACAGATGGAAAATTTCCCATGGATATGCATCGAATTTGTTTGCCTTTTGTTTGTGTGGAAAAGTTGTTATTATTATTATTTTCTTTTCTGAAGCAAGCTTATGTCCTCAGTCCTCATAGTAAAGTTAACCAGGTAAACTCTTCTATTCTGCTACCTTGATAATTTAGTAGAAACCTTTGGTTTTACTATGTTTCAAGCAAATGCTATCACTGATGAGAATGCTTAAACAATGTGTACCAATTGGGACAAAGCTAAATAATATGAACATTGATGTAGAAAAAAGGTAAAGTACTGCACTACTATGGTAAAATTATAATACTCAAATATTGAAACTACACGGCGTCGATCATGAAAAAAATGAACATAAAGGCAAAAGTGCAGCAGCAATACCTCAAAAACTGAAGCCCAGTAGTAATCATACCGACATCGAAATTTACTGTTGTCCAAAGGATAAATTACATACTTGGCTTTATAATTTAACAGTCCCAGTTCACAGACCTTCGAAGATCTGAGATCCACACCTAACAAAAACACAAATGGTTTTTATGCTTTGTAGTTTAAGTCTCAAAAATCAAATAACCAACCAAACAAGCCAGTGAAAACTTATTGCCCAAAGTATGGCACAAACTAAACACCTGAGCCTAGAAATAAAACTTAAAGAGTAAAAACTCCTTTTCGCTGAAGTTAATGTCTTTCAATAGTATCTGCCAATTTCTAGCTCAAAACATGGCGTATAATAAGAAAAATAATTCAGATTAACAAAACATCGCCTCTTTAAGTAACATACATACATTTCTTAATCCAAATTAATGTCACAGGTGATCATAACTATAAATTCCAAACATTTACATTGATATTAATTATCGAAACAACGAAACAAGTGAAGCATTTGAGTGACATAACAAACAACAGCTGCAGCTATTCAAGATCAACTAAATTCAACTAAAAAAAATTCAGAGAAAGAGTAACTTACTGCTGGAGACTATTTTACACTGAGACGGAACAGAGATAGGAGCAGAAATTGGCAACTGACCAGCAAAAAGCACTACGAAACCGATCACTAATGACAAAAAGAAGAAGGCAAAGATTGGAAATAGCAAGGCTAAAGTCAACCGCAACACAAAATACAGAAAACCCTTCTTCCCACCAACATCATCATCAGGGATCTCAGTTTCTTCTTCACAAGAATCCATTTTTTTCATGATTGTATAGGCGGAATTCAGAATCCTAAGCTAGCATAGATTTTATTGGGACTTTAATTGCAAATTTTTCAGTCACCGGAACCATTTACCCGGCGATCGGAGAGGTTTCTGAGTTGGCTGGGGGGTTTTAATTATTTTTTCTATTTACGTGGGAGTCTGGGAACTGCCAAGATATTATTTTAGAGGGGAATGGTTTTTTCCCTCTTTTTTTTTTTCGTTTTAACATTTTCTTTTTTTATCAAAGTTTTTTTGAGGAAATTATGCAGTATATTTTTTTAATTTTAATTTCAATTTTGCAATAAAAGGGTTTACATTCTTTGTTTTGCAACAACCGTGATTTAAATTTCATAAATGCCACAACATTTGTATGTTCCTCTCTTTCATTTCCCTCCCTATCTCCCTCTCACCCAGGTCAGTTTGTCTCTTAACTTAGGCACAAAGAGACAGAGAGAAAGAGAGCGTGCAATGGTGACACAAACAAGAGTGATGAGAGAATGGTAGTATGACGAATAGGAGGGGAGAGAGGGGCAGTGCGACAACCAACCAAAACGGTGTCATGGCGGGCACTGGCAAGGGTGAGTTACAATTTCAAAACCTTAGTTGCATCCCCATAAAGGATATGTGGATTTTTTTCTATGAAATTATGTTGGCAATTCCTACAATTTTGTAAAATTATAAGATCAATCCCTAAATTATTATTTTCTTTTAATTATTTTAAAAAAATTTTGAATATTGAAGTTGAATGAAACTATATTAAATCAACTAAATTAGTCTAAGAATTATTTTGTTCATATTTTGTACACTTATGAACCCCATGTTCGCTTCATAAAAAATAAAAATAAAAACAAAGGTTGAATGAACTTAAATTATTTTACCAAACCAAATTAAAAATTATTTTTGTAAATATTTTGTAATCTTGTGCTCTATTGTTCTCACTTTCTTATGTACAGGTTTGTAAAACAAATTCTTTAGTACTCACTTGTACAAGTTTTGTGTATAAGTTTTGTATACATTTTCTAAAAGGTATATACTCACTTTGTTAGCATGTTTCAAAAAATATCCAAATGATATTTCTATAATATATATAGCTATACACGTGTAAATATTCTGAACTAGTTTTTGTCCAAATAACAATAAAATAAAAATAGTATTCTAATTATTTTTTGGTTTGTATTTGTTTTGTGCATATTTTGTAAGTACATGTTATACACAATTTATAAACGTTTTGTATTCATCTTGCAAACAAATTATCAAAAAAATGAAAAATCAGTTTTCCACGCATGGTCATTTTTCTTGTGCATGGTCAAAGCGTGGTCATCAAGAAGTAGTCAAATTAAGACATTTCTGAAAATCTTTTCGAACACGTTTTTAGTTCTAAAATACTTTTAAGTAGGGCTGAGTATGGGTCGGTTCGGTTCGGTTCTGACCCAAGAACCAGAACCAAACCGAAACTCCGGTTCTTTTATTTTTGAAAAACTGGAATCGAATCTAAAAACCAAAAGAACCGAACCGAAAGAACCGAACTTAACTCTACACCAAAAATTAAATCCACAAACAAATTGAACAATATAAAATATTAACCTACACAACATAATATAACAAATTACGCACTAATTAATCAACAATATAAAGACAAAATAAATCTCATTCATCATATATTAATTATTAAACAAACAATCAAACCCATCAACATAAAATAAATTTCATTAATCACGTCTTAATAATTCAGCAAATAAATGACAAAAAACCGTTCTTTAACATAATGAAGTTCCAAATAAATCCCATTAATCATGTCGTAATAATTCAGCAAGTTGATATGTCTATGGTTCGGGTTCCCATTCCAACTTTAGTTGACCGGCTAAAACTGGAAGAA
Source organism: Flueggea neowawraea (assembly GCA_948243855.1). NCBI lineage: Eukaryota > Viridiplantae > Streptophyta > Magnoliopsida > Malpighiales > Phyllanthaceae > Flueggea > Flueggea neowawraea. The sequence goes on along the minus strand of CAODLS013573675.1, from coordinate 4,852 downwards.
TATTTGGATCTTTTGTCACTTCTGCAGAAATATAAATAAAACATATCAATTTTTAATTAGATGTAAATAATATATAAAAATAAAAGAACAAAATAAAAATGTAAGCAAACCTGATTCACAATCATTAAGATCTTGAACAACTTCTTCAACTTGAAGAGGTTGGTTTGATTTCCTCATCCAATATTGCAAACATATAAGAACATCCACTATAATAGGAGTTAGAGAGCTCCTAAATTTATCCAAAGTTTTTCCACCAGTACTAAAAGCATATTCAGAAGCAACAGTTGAAGCTTGGATAGCAAAAACATCCTTTGCGACTTTGGCTAAAATGGGAAATCTCGCCTCATTAAGCTTCCACCAACTTAAAAGATCAAATTCAGCCCTATGTTTTTCATTTTGCTCCTCCAAATATGTATCTAATTCTCCCAAAGCAGCTTCTTCATTTTTCTCCTCCTCAATAAAGAAATGATCCACATAGTCATCATCGACATCAATAAAAGCATCATTCTTCTTCAAAGTAGAAGAAGAACCACCATCTTTTGAACATCCTCCATCCACCAGTCTATACTCATCCATCATACCATTCAATGCATCAATAACTTTATTCACCAAATCTTCGGCCAAATTTTGTCCATAATGTGCAGTGTACTTAACCTTGAGATACTTGATCTAGTACCTAGGACCCAATACAATAGCAACAAAAAGGAATCTATTTGTTGTATCTAAAGAACCCCAATAATTATCAAATGTTTTTCTCATTTCTCTACTCATTTCAACCACATTAACATCTGCACTATTTTCACAAGTCTCAACATCTTTCAAAATTCGCATAATTTCTAGAAAGCACACAGCAGAAGTAACATAGGATGCACAAGAGAATTTGCAAGTAATATCATAAAAGGTTTTCAAAAAATTGGTTAAAATTCTAGCATTTGTCCATTCAATCTCATTTGGCAAATCTGACCCCAAATCCTTCAAAAAGTTCGGATCCTTGTCCTCAAGCCTATCAAATGCCTTTTGATATAAAATAGCAATTTCTAACATTAAATAGGTTGAATTCCATCTTGTAGGACAATCCAACACCAAAGAAGATTGATAATTAAGATTGGAGTCATGAACACATTGCTTAAACATATCCAATCTCTTAGGGCTACTTCTAACATATTTGACAACACTTCTAATTCTTTTTATTTCTTTATCCATAATTGCAAGTCCATCCCTAACAATTAATTGGAGAATGTGAGGACAACATCTCATATGAAAGTATATCCCGCCAAAAGATAAGACATTCCTCTTCACAAGTTTTTTTTCTCAACCTATCCATGGCAATATCATTATTATAAGCATTGTCAACAGTGAAAAACATCAATTTTTTCAAGCCCCATTCATTCAAACAAAACTCAATTGCATTTCCAATATTCACACCTCTATGACTCTTAATAACACAAAAATTCAAAATCTTTTTATGCATATTCCACTGAGAATCAATAAAGTGTGCAGTTAAACATATATAGGACAAATTTTGAATATTTGTCCAAGTATCAGTGGTCAATAAAATTCTCTGGCCAAGAGATGCAATATAATCAAGCAACTTCTTTTTCTTTTTCACATATAGTGAGAAACAATCTCTAACAATGGTGAACCTAGATGGAATCTGAAATTGAGGAATGCTAACTTTGCAAAATTCTCTAAACCCCTCCCTCTCAACAATCCTAAAAGGTAGCTCATCTTTTATGATCATCCTCACCGATGCTTACCAATTGTTGATCAAATTTCCAGCAAGTCAATTTACTATCATCAGAAGAAGCACACTTGGTGAAATTTAACATTAATTGTGTTTTATTCTTACTTTTATGTTCCTCAACTAATTATTTTTTACCAGAAATTTTTTTACAGATTTCCCTTAAATGTTTCCATAGCCCCGAAGTTCCAGCATCACTTTTTGCTAAATAATCTTTCCTACACCAAATACAAGCATCCTTACCAGTTTCTTTCCCATCAAAATCCAATAGCATATCAAAATTTCCCAAACACTACCTTTGTTTTTTCTGATTTTTAGGTAGAGAAATGTCTTCACTTTCTGTTGCATCCCTAATTGTAGAGCCTGTCGTGACTGGAGAATTGGCCGCACTTGGAGCTTTCCGCTTGTTACTTGATTTGCTACTAGTTTGATCCATCTAAGACAACATAAAAAATTACAATCACAGCAATGAGTCAGACAAAACACATCTCTCATAAAAAAATACAATCACATCAATGAGTTAGTGACTTCACAACACAACAAACCAGAGGGTGAGGTTCAAAATTTACTAACCAGAGGCAGCTTCTTGAGAGACCAGGGCTGACAAGAAAATGCAATTAGCTTCTTGAGAGGCTAGAGGAAGCAACTGAAGAAAAAAAACAGTCAAACAAAACACATCTCCCATAAAAAAAAAATACAATCACAACAATGAACAAACCAGAGGGTAATGTTCAAAATTTACTAACCAGAGGCAGCTTCTTAAGAGACCAGAGCCGATGAGAAAATGCAATCAACTTCTTGAGAGACCAGAGGCAGCAACTGAAGAAAAAAAAATCAGTCACTGAAATTGGAAACACCAAATCACATTGAGATGAAAGATCAAAGGAGTGAACTTTACTAACCAGAGAAGTGAGTGTTTAAGGTTAAGTGGCATCAGAGTGGTGCGTGGCCTCGGAGTGGCACGTCGAAGTGGCGTCTTATGATTATATGAACACCTGTTGAACACCTAGGATTATATGAATACCTATGATTATATAGACACCTATTGAATAGCTATGCATACTTTGTACATATATTGAACACCTATGATTATATAAACACATATTAAACACCAATGATTATATAGACACCTATTGAACAACTATGTATACTTTTGTATACCTATTGAACACCAATAATTATATAGACACCTACTGAACAACTATGTATATTTTTGTATACCTATTGAACACCAATAATTATATAGACACCTATTGAACAACTATGTATAATTTTGTTCATCTATTGAACACCAATTATTATATAAACACCTATTGAACAGTTATATATACATTTGTACACTTTTTGAACACCAATGACTATATAGACACATATTGAATAGCTATGTATATATTTGTACACCTTTTGAACACTTATGATTATATAAACACCTATTAAACACCAATGATTGTATAGACACCTATTGAACAACTATTTATACTTTTGTACACCTATTGAACACCAATAATTATATAGACACATATTGAACAACTATTATACTTTTGTACACCTATTGAACACTAATGACTATATAGACACGTATTGAACAACTATGTATACATTTGTACACCTTTTGAACACCAATGATTATATAGACAACTATTAAACAACTATGTATACATTTGTACACCTTTTGAATACCTCTGATTATATAAACACCTATTAAACACCAATGATTATATAGACACCTATTAAACAGCTATGTATACTTTTGTACACCTATTGAACACCTATGATTATGTAGACACCTATTAAACAATTATGTATACTTTTGTACACCTATTGAACACCTATAATTATATAAACACCTATTGAATACTAATGATTATATAGACACCTATTGAACAACTATGTATACTTTTGTACACATATTGAACACCAATGATTATATAGACACCTATTGAACAACTACGTATACATTTGTACACCTTTGAACATCTATGATTATGTGGACACCTATTAAACACCTATGATTATATGAGCAATTACAGACACACACACACACACACACACACACATATATATATATATATATATAATTGTTCGTATATATGCATAATTGTTCATATATATATATATATAATTTTCCATATATATATATATATAATTAATTTTTTATATGTGTATATAATTAATTTTTTTCGTTTCTAGTTCTGGTTCTTCGGTTCGGAATGGTTCTCGGTACGGGTATTACTTAAGATCCAGAACCGTCCCAAATAAAAATTTCGGGACGGTTCGTTTCGGAGAAAGTCAAAAGTCAATGGTTCTTTTCGGTTCCGGTTCTTTTCAGCTCGGATATTTAGTTTGAGAATTTCCACGACTCGTACTCAGCCCTATTTTTAAGAGTTGCTCTATTTGTGAAATTGGGCCTTCTTGTTGCATTTTTTGTATTTTTCCCTTTTTTTAAGGTACACATCCCCTTATGAGCTCCAATTCACAGTGAGTCAACTATGTTACTTGGTGAATTTACAATGATACTAAGAAAAATTACAACTTCATGACAGCCTAAAATTCCAATTTCTAGAAATGAGACCTTAAAACCAAATATCAAAGATACCACCAAATTTGAAACTAGGGCTCGTCTTGGCATCCTTAGTGGTGAGCAGAATAGTGTGCTTACAAAGAAATAAATAATAATTGGTGGCAAATGTCGGGGTAAGGTGCAAAAAAATTGAACGTGGCATTCTAGGAATTGTTGGCACATATGTGGCAACACAACATATAAATTTTGTCCATGTTTGCAAGCCTTTGAAAGAGATGTGGGTTGCAATAATAAGTGCCAATTCAGAATTTGTTTGCAATAATGAGTGCCAATGTAGAATTTGTCAACTGTCTACGAGGGAGTGACTGAGGCAATAAATTTGTCTAAACACTTGACAATCCAAATCTTATTCCACACCGACAAAAAAACTTGAACTTGTAATACAAGTTTAAAAACTTAAACTTGTAATGAAAGTTCAAAGAATACTGACTATTAATGGGAGGGGGGGGGGGGGGGGGGGGGGGGGTGGGGGGGAAAAGGAAAGAAAAAAAAAATGCGTTTAATTGTTGGGCACGGAATAAAGGGTTGTT
>CAODLS013573509.1:0-10617 GCA_948243855.1 Flueggea neowawraea | reverse complement strand
TATATATATATATATATATATATATATATATATATATTACACTAATAGATTTAGTACTAAATTAAATAGTAAAAGAAAAATTGTTTAAATATAAAATAAAATTATATAAACAAATAAGATTTCATGAAATAAAAATAAAGGACAAATTTTCATGAAATAAAGTTCTTTTAGTTTAAGTTTGGTTCATTGTTTTTATGTGGATTTATTCGGTTTTAGAATGTGTTTTAGTTTGTTTTAGACACCATTGCATTGTGCTGGTGGTTGGTTTGTTTTTCTAATGTTTGAATGATTTGGAAAAACTTTGGATATATGTTAAGTTTGCTCATATTTGCAGTATTATTTTGATATTACATGAATGATTATATTGAATTGTTAAGTTAAAAATTTCACCCAATAATAAATATTTATAATTCCTGCCACTGTTGATTATAAAGTAAAGTAATTTCCTTTAAACATGTAGGGAAAAAAATATTTGATATATGTATGGAATACAAAGTAGGTAAAGCAGTACCATTAGCATTATATAGCTATATTACAGCTGTGGCTATGGATTTGAGTTGCCTTGATCTTCATATGCAGTTTAGATTTTATGGCTTAAATCATTAAGGAAGTTTCACTGAAATTCAATTGATCGAGAATACATTTAGAGTTATAATAATGGCAATATGTTAATAGCAAATTGATTTTGTTAAAGTTCATTATTGTGCATTATACATTATAGTTATTTATATAATTATTTATTTTACTATTTTCAAATTAAGCAGCATATTGTTTTAATTTTTTTTTTGTATGTTATGCAAAATTACTAAATTAATCTACATATATTATTAAAAATGCACATTGCACGCATGCATAGTTTAGTTATTTATTAACATAATTCTTCTATAAATGATTTGTTATGAGTTAGCTCTTTAATTTGTAATATATAAATTAGTATTAAATTATATAGTAAAAGAAAAAAAATGTTTAAATATAAAATAACATTATATAAACAAATAAGATTGCATGAAATAAAAATAAAGGACAAATCTTAGTGTAAAATATTTTATTTGAAATTTAATTTTACCCACAACAATGAGCGAGCTATGTTATTATTCCATTGAATATATAATGTTTAGAAGAGGTAATTTATTTAACTTCTGATTCCATTTGCAAAGTTAATGCACATTTAGATAGTGTTGAAAATATTTACATTCTAAAATTTTTGAACAGTATTACTTCTTTTAGGTTAGGAATTATATACTAATGATGAAAATTAGAGTACATGTGATGTTACTTTTGCAATATAGATTAGATTGTTGGATTGTGTAATAATACTCGATTGATAGTCTCTTACTTGGATAAACATGTGACAGGAACTGAAAAAATTATTGGTTGCAATATCGGACACAAGATTTTTATTCACTGGCTTTCTCTGACTTCTTTAGATATGAAATTACCTTTTAAATTCTAAGGAAGACACTATCTATTGGTTGTCTGTTTTGTCATGACAATTAAAAGTCAGGAACAACAAAAAATGTATATTGCTATTTCAATGGTGACAATAAAAAATGAGTTGAAGATTTTTATTTGTGATAACGGAGATAAAACATGTAATATGATTCAAAATGTGATAAGTAAAGAAGTGTTTAATAACTTAGAAAAGATAACTTAATGAAAATAAATGTTCTTATTTAAGATTTTGTATAGTATATAATGTCATTTTTCATATCAAATACAATTTTAAAAAAAAAACCGCAAATCTTGCGAGTCTGTAACTAGTTTAATATAATATGACCACAAAGAAACCAGAGAAATAAATAAAAAGTGAGGAAGACAGAAGTCTCTTTTTAAGAAAAGAGGAAGTTTATTACTCCGCTTTTGAAAAATGAAAGACAGAGCTATTAACATGGTATGAATTAAATCCATTAAACTCAACACGAAGTCTGAGTCTTTAAACCTAAATAGAAGCTTAACCAGTAAAGCGATTGATGATGTGACAAATTCAACATATAGAGCATTTGTAACAACTTATCTAGTACCCTGTAATATTATAAATGAGAAATCACCTCTCGTTTTCTAAATGAATTATATTATCGCGCTTAGTTGGGATTAGAAATGACTTAGCGCTGGGGGCAAGACTTGACTTGGCATTGGAGGAACTTGGACGTGGAAGCAAGTCTTCTTCTATTCCTCTTGTAGGAGCCAGTGAGCTGTGGACTTAATCAGGCAAGGAGATAAAGAACACAAGGAGAGTAGAAGCATCAAATTTCCAGAAGTTGTGCAGTTGAAGAACCTAGAGGCCTGAGTCTTGAACGTGAAAAAAACTAGAGTTCGAAGTAGCCGTCTCGGTCATAGTTGAGGCTTTAGGTGAAATAATACCTTAATTAAGATCCCTTCATACGAATTTATATAAAAAATATATTTTTTGAAAAAATGATGTTTTGTGTATTTAAAAAATAACGCTATTATATTTTATTTATTCTAGACAAATACCAAAATTATAAAATATAAATTAAAATTAAATTACATAAATTAAACAAAAAAGTATAAGAAATAGGATAGTTTATACAAATCCTAAGCAAAAAATAATTACAAAAAGATCCAGAGAAAATTAAATTTAAGAAAACGTCACATGCGGACGTGTACAATGGACGTGTTATATTCAGAAGCATATATATAGATGTACATAAATATATACAAAGTATTATTGTTTTAAAAAAAATCATTTATGTGTAATTTTTGTAAAATTCAAAAAATAAAGAAATTATAATGTGATTTTTCCAAAACTTGAGGCCCTTTAAATTGGGGGCTCGAGGCCACTACCTACTCTGCCTAATGAATGAGCCAGCATCGACACTGGTTCAAAGATGTTTTGCAAACTATAAATTTCATTTTTGTACTCCGCAGCAATGACTAAAGGATTTACAATTAAAAGGATTGATGAATGTAATACTTCTTAGATGTAATAGTTTCACCAATTAAACACACATAGTGTTTTATTCAAATCTGTGTACACTAGAAAAACCCCACAAGATTAAAATCAGAATCAAACACAACATAATTAAACCACTCAAAATTGTTTCCTTTACGAATCTCACATAAGATGAAAGCACTAAAGGCGCCAGATGTGACAAATGTATTATGATAAAAGAAACTCTCATTTTCATTCTGATGAATGATACTTATACCCAAATGTTAAACCAAATTGATAAAGAAAAACTACAAATCGGCAAAAAAAAAAACACAAAATCTGCTTTGTTCAAACTTCAAAAAAAAAAAACATATCTTGATCAATTTCGTCTTCCTTGATTCTTGGACACTTGAATTCGTCCAGCTACAGCAATGCTCCTCATACTATGCTGTAAGCCCAACGTCTAGCTTATCCAGAATCCGGCAGCAGAAATTTTTTCCTTTAATTTCACATAATACTGCAGTTGGCAATGATGTTTGTGACACCTGCTGTTATTCCTGTTAGTGAAGAAGTTAAAGACAACCAACGAATCTGCAAGAACACCAACAAAGTCAGGATCCGTTTACAATTAGTGGTATCATATAGTGAAAGCCAGTGCCAAAACTATTTTTTCAATCAAGGGCTACAATTTTTGACACGATAATATAATTTGTGAGTGTACGATTATGACACGATATGATTGACACAAAATTTATTTTATTTTATTTTATGTTTATGTCGCTTATAATAATATGCGATGCGTAAATAACATAGAACGATTATAACATATGTAATACAAATTATCACCCACTAGTATTTCCCACTGGGATATGCAAATGACAAGTTTTTTTTTTTGCAGCAGAAGATTATGTGAAAATTATTATTTGGAAATTATGTAGTTGAATATTGCTAATTCCAATTTTTATTTTTTTGATAAGTAAATTGGTAATTACATGGATTCTAATATAATCTTACTCTTTCTTGGCGATCATAAGAAATGATAGCTGTAGATGTGAAAGTAGATGGTTGCGCCTGTGCATATGACTCCTTGTAAATGGTTATCTGGATCAAATACAGAAACTTGTAACCACTTTATTAAATGTTAATCAAAACACTCTTCGGAGCATTTTCATTAATTCCAAGTCTGTTTAATTAGAGTGACTAGTTATAATGAAAATAAAAACGAAAATTTTATACAAAAGCAAACCGATTGATTACATCCGGGACTGAATTTTCTTTCCCGATGGAATAATTTCATTAATTCCAACTCCGAGCATGCATTTTTAATTTAAAGGCCGACCGTTCATGAATAATTCATTTTAAAACTATAATATTCAGGCATCAGTATCTAAAACATAACTACCAAGAAAATGAGATTTAAGAATAGTATAAGAATTGCACTATATATCAATTAAAAAAATACTTTTATTATTTATGATTTAATTTATTAATTAATACCGATTTAAAGAATAGTATAATTATTTAACCACTTATTTCTTTCGTCTCACAAAAATAAACCTATTTGCTATTTTGATTGTCTCAAAATATAGGCTTGTATCTATTTTTTTACATATTATTTATTTGATAAAAATCATTTCTACCCTTAATAAATGATAAATTGATATTCTATTAGCTTCAATACAAATTTATTTATCTAAGCAACTCTTACCCAATAAAAGAGTTTTTTTCTAAAAAATAAATAAAGAAAACTACTGCTTATAACTAAATCATTTTTTTCTTAAATTTGTATTTTTCTAATAATACTAGTTTTATGAGAAAAAGAAAGTATAATATTGTACTAATGCTTTTATGATATCATATGTATATACCGTAAAGAGATCACTACATGATTCATGTCAAATGAAACAAAATTAGGAAATTAAAAGGAAATACCTCGTTTCCTCCTTGTCTCTTTTTTTCCATTAATGCCTCGTTCCTCTTGCTTTCAAGTAGTGCGTAGTTATCAACAAAAATCTTGTGCTTGTGACTATAATTCTTAGTCTTGAAACAACTAGGGCAAACATCGAATGTCTTATCATCTCGGCCATTGAAGCATTCATTGCAAGTAAAAATAATCCATCCATAAAAATATTACAACCATCACAAAAGGGTCTTCCGCTTTGAATAATATAATAAAGAGTCATCACTTCCATAAAATCTAATTGACCACTTCTGCTTCCATTCAATTCTTGGAAGAAATTGAAATTTGCCATTTTATCGTATCCTTGTTGCTTCATATAAGAAATGTATTCATCCAAGTCTATTTTCTTATTCTTGTCCTTGTCCATTTCCAGGAAAAATTTATCTGCTTCAACTTTTATGTCTGGAGATACCGTCTGATAATAGGCCTCTGCTGTAAGTTGTAACTCATTTTTTTTCCTCTGGAACATTAATTGAAACGAGACAAAAAAAAATCACCAACATTGCCTCACACTTAAAGAAAATGACAGATTTGTGACAAAATTATTGTGACGAAAAAACAATCGTTGCAATCTAATGACAAATTTGTCGTAAAAAAAGGAAAATAGTCAACACCCAAATTAAGAATTTATGTGAAACTCAGCTCATTCAATTATAACATATAGTTGGCTTATATAAATAAAAAAATATCCCAATTTTTTTCCACCAATTTTAAAAATAGCACTTTTAATACTTAGTTTTAAATAGTTACTACCACTCTTAAGAAAATTATCTATTTCCGAGTGCAAAGGCCTTCATTATCTAATTTTTAAAATCAAAAAGTAAAAATACAATATGCAGGATAATAACCACAAATATTAAAAACGGACCAAGAATTCGCTACTATAGCTAAAATAATTAAATGGAATAGTGCATATTCATTCCCTAGATTAACTTCTCATTTATCATCAATTTTCTTAGAGGTTAAATGCTAGTCAAAATATTGAATTAGACAACTCAGTGATACAGCAATAGATGTATAGATATCACGATATTATTTTCAATTGTATTTGTAACATATTATATTTAGCAGATTTTTCTTCTTTCTGGATATCATAACCTTCCGTATGAAAAACAGCATGACAAGTGAAGGTTTTCTGTTCTTAAAAAAGCAAAGAAATAGTATCTTCGAAGGCTGAGATGGACAATAGATATACCTGTTGGCGTCTGTCTTTGTGATTGAACAGTAAGCTTTGGTTGTCACAGAAGATGGCATCCTTGTGATGTCGAAACCTTCTTCCTTTATAACAATCACAACAGAGATCAAAGCTATCTTCGGAAGGACAGGAGAAACATTGGAAGCAACTGAAGAAAGATCCAGTCAAAAACACATGACACATGTCGCAGGTTATAATTTTGCTTTCGCTAATGTAGTACAAAGGTTTTGCTTCTTCACGACTTAAGCTTCCATTTCCATCCCCATCCAGCACCTTGAAGCAATCATTATTAGCAATCTTGTTTGGGAGGCCTTCACTTCTCACGAACTCAACATACTCATTGAATCCAATCTCTCTACCAGATCTAAACAATTTATTGAAAAAAATTTCTGCTTGTTTCTTTTCCTCATTAGACAAGTTCGCAAAATATGCTAAACCAATCTTGCGAATGTCTTCCATCTCAACTTTATAATTTCTTTTGGTGCGTATATGGATGGATTATGTTCATTAAGGACATTTATATAGATTGGGGACGAGGTACTTGGTCAAATTAATATAAATATTTGTGATACCAACTCCAAGTCTTTTATTAAATTTTCAACTTACCCTTCTAAATGATTGATCATAAAATGAGAGAAGAAAATATTGTGCCAAGTATTCGATATCATGTGGGAATTAACACCAAATATAACTTACAAATACTTTCTGTCAAACCACTAAGACGTTTTTTCAACAAAAAATTGTGAGGACTAAAATTTATAGCGAACGATGTCTCGAATTAATGAACATACCAATAACCAGGGAAAATGATCCACGGCAAAGAATGATGCAGAAATTCACATTAGTCCAATTGTCTGGTCTAGCTGGGTGCAATGATGGAACCATGATTTTGACTAAGCAGATGTTGAATTTACTTCGTCAGAATGTTGGTTATATAGTGTATAGGACAATATATGTATAAGAAAATTAAATTAAATATTCGAGATATTATTTAGTTATTTAGTTTTTTTTCTAGATTATTCTTCAAATAGGCACACTAAAGATTAAAATTCTTTATGGTTTGCTAGAAATGGAAGGCCAAAAATAGTTCAATGCTCTCTTTCAATGAAAGATCTGATGGTTTTGGTGTAGGCAAGATCTTTAAAATTAATACACTAATAAAAATCCTAACACATAATAGAAGTGCTGAAAAGAGAATCCTAAAAAGCCTTTCATACAAAGTTGCGCCTAGGGCCCAAGCACCTAGGCGCGCCTATGACAACTATGTTATAAACACAATTAGTTTCTCTTATATTTATGCAAGCAATCCTAATTTAAGGTATGATACTTATAAAAATACTTATAAAAAGTAGACTAGAAGCTTAAAATGCCAGCAAATATACTCCTATCGAAATCAATTCTCCTTCCTGATTCCAAACCTTAAGCATCAAGCACCCCAAACTTAGTTGTCCGTTTTAACATTTATTCACCATGATCTTAGCTAAAATACCTCCAATAGTGGATTTTAGTATTACTACTGAATTACATTCATTTGAGTCACACTATATAAAGCATCTTCGTGGCCAAAAATGTATCAGGACATCCTAAAGAATTCCAACATCAATTTCCTAGCCAAATAAATAACATTAACAACATACAAAATAATAATAAAATTAAGTTATTCAAATCAATTCACTTAGTAATTAAAAACATTTAGCTAATTCAAATCCATTTAAACAAAATAAGTCTATTCAATCACAAAATTAACAATCTTAGATCACATTCTACCTAATTTAAATCAAAATTTCATCAATCAATTATTCAACAGTATCTAACCCTAAATCAATAAAAATTGATTTTTTTAAAAAAATAGGGAAAATCGAGTTACTAGGCTGGACAAGACAGCAGCATCAGGTCAGAGGAGGAGGTGAGGTTGTGGCGTAGTCGGTTGAGGGTGGCTGTAGAGTCTAGAGAGAGTGGGTCGAGACGAACAAAGAAGCAAAGCAGTGGAGCTGTTTTGTTCGTGGTTCTATTTTTGAATAAGAGATCAGGGTAAAACGACGTTGTGTTTGCTCTGGTCTTCTTAATTTTTTTTAAAGTGTCCTTTCTACACATCGCGTTAATTTTTTTTAAATGTGTTGTTTCGCCTCACACTTTAATTTTTTTTCTAAACTATAGGGCAAAAGGACATCATTTTGCCATATGTTTAAAATGAAAAAAAAAAACAAAAGAGAGGCAAAACAGGTCATCCATGTTGTGCCTCCTTTGCAACTCACAAACCCAGTAGGTGTTGGGTTCGCCTGCCACAATGAGCAGAGCCGCGCCGGAAGAGAGCTCCCTCAAGAGGAAGCAAATGCTTCAGCACCTGCTTGTCTCCATGTAACTCCGCCCTTCACTGGGTGTTGCTTGTTGTCCAATAGACAACCGGTGGCAAATTAGTAAGCCTTTTCTGTGCAATTTCCTACTGGCTACCTAACAAGGACCAATCTCAATCAACAAACTTCGAATCCTTAATTTTATTTGAGAACATTTCCTCCCTACTGCACTAAATGGTGAGTCAACAGTTCTGTTTCTTTATTAGAACTTGCCAAATTATCTCCTTTTAAATACAAGCAAAGACCAAGTTGTTCCAGCCGTCCAAGTCTTTTTTATTTCCCTCGAGGAAACAACACAACAACTCAATATTTGTTTTTCTTTGCCAGTTGACCTTCTTTAGTCTTTTTTTTTTTTTCTAAAAATAAAACAAATGACATTATACTTATATAAAAAAAAAGGCATTTATTATGTTACGTTTTTCCTGCAGAGGAAAATGCTATTAAAAAATTAGGATAATGTTCACAAGCATTTGAGTTTATGGGTTTTCTTTTCTTTAGTTAATCACATTTATAAATTACTTCATTTAATCCGGGAGAATTTTTTGTACTAGTTAAGTTTAAGAAATTTAGGATTTGTTTGGGGCAACTTCTCAGACAATAGTTTTCTGGAGAATTACTTCCTGATAAATGTATATCAATTGTGTTTGGTTGAAAAAACAACTTCCTAAGAAGTATGATATTCTTTGTTTGATTGAAAATTAAAATTTCCTAAAAAGTTTTCTACAAATTTCCATAATATCCTAGTTATCAATTCTATAAAAATAATAATAATAAATAAATTCAAATTAATACTATGAGAAAAATTAAAGAAAAAATATTTATTTCTATTACATAAAATATATCTCCCATGAGAAATAGAACTATAGTTAATAGTTAATGTGTAATAACTTGATTTTTTTCTTTTTTTCAAATCATTTTTTCTTGGTAAAAATTCCTTTGAATTTTTTTTGAATTAATTATTTTTGATAGATTAATTTTAGTTTGAAATATTATTAAATTAATTAATGATATTTTGGAGTGTTAAAATTTTTGTTGGTATTAATAGGATTTTTGAAGTGTATTGGGGAGTTAAATTGAGTGAAAATTGGTTGGAATTGGAAAAAGAAAGAAAATTGGAAGAAAAGAAAATAGGAGGTTGAACTACAAGTCGTTCAGTGTTTGGTCCAAACGGCGTGTCGTCTGGCTTTTTGTATGCGCTGTCGTTCGTGTGTCGTAAACGACGTGTCGTCCGTTTTGGAGAGGAACGACATGTCGTTTTCGAGTCACCAGATGATCTGTCGTTTGCGTCTGTAGGAGCCGATTTTTCAGTAAACAAAACTCTGTTTTGAGCAAGCAAAAAACGACACCGTTTTGATTCGAACCCAGCAGCCGAATCTCTTTTTTCTTCTCTTCTGTGTTTTTTTCTTTTCTTCTTCCTCACAACACCACACACTCTCTCAACTCTCTCTCTCTCACAAGCTGACTCTCTCTCCCATCTCTCTCTCTCTTCCTCATCGGCCGACCGAGCCTCCGGAGGTAATCTCTCTCTCTCCTCTTTTCTTTGGTCCTTTTTCTTGCATTTTAGGAGAGTTCGACCAGAGGGGATTTTTAATTTTGAAGTGATTCTTGGGTGGTTTTCAGATGGATTTTTGTGGGGTTTTGATGGGGAGAGTTGGAAGAACACGAATCTAAGTTAGAAATGGAAGACTAGAGGGTTTTTGATGAAAATAGTATTTGAGTCAGAATTGGTTTTGAATGTTTGGCTCATTTTTTGGATGAAATGCAAATGCAGACTCGGACGCCATCGGCGTTAGAAATCCTATTTCGATAGAAGATCTATCACTCACGGCCCAAAAATCAAACTTAGTGTAAAATTACGAATCAGTCCCCGACTTTCGTAAAATTACATGTTAGTCCCTAAAATCTCGAAACTTAATAATTAATTCCAGAAATTCCAGAAATTAATAATTAACCCAAAACTTTTAGAATTTATAATTAAATCCTCCAACTAACTCAATTTACAAATAAAATCTCAATTTTCTCAAAATTATAAAATTTACCCAACATTTTCAAAAATTACAAATCAACCCATAGTTTTCCAAAATTACAAATATGTCCCTCATGGAAAATATCATACCCAGTCCTCCAATTTTTTCAGAAAAATCAAAATTTACAACTTAGTCCTTTTGTTACAAAAACACACCAAATGGTCCCTAATCCCGAACCAAGGGTAATC
>CAODLS013573282.1:0-16126 GCA_948243855.1 Flueggea neowawraea | reverse complement strand
CTATATATATTTCCTTAACAATGACTTCGACCAAAAACTATTAAAGACGTTAACATTTAAAATATAACAAATTTTTGAAATGTGGTAAGAAATAAAACGAACAAAAAATGCATTGCTACATTTCCCAGTGATGACGTTGATCAGCTTAATTTTTCCCAAGAAGTTCAACACAGAATAGTATACATTCCTCAAGCCCCGTGGCAACGCCTGGGTGGCCATCTAGTTGAACTTAAACCGGCAAATCAGTTCCGCCATAGCTATGCCTCCGTTCTCCCTCCTTTCTGAAAACCTGAGACTCTAAAAACATACGAAGTAGGGTTTTTACAACTTGTGAGAGCAACGTTGACACGTCGAATGGGTGTTAAACAGTGCCAAATCTGCTGTGAAGCTCCATCGAAGTACAAGTTCCCTTCATGTCTGGCTCCTTAGTAAGCAAAAACACAACTCTCTAGTATATTTGTGTCTTGTTTGTCATGAACGAATAATCATGTGGGTTTTGATTTCCGGGTTTTTTGCAGTTGCTCTCTTGTCTGCTTCAAGAAACACAAAGGTTCGTTTTTTCGATTTTTTCCTGGTCTGTTTGGTTAAAGATTGAATCTTTATTATCAGAATCGAATATAACTGAAAAGTGGTTTTGTTTTCGTTTTAGCATGTGATTATGGTTTATTATCATGAGCTTTGTACTGAGATTATTTTCTGTTCTTATGATTGTCTATGTAATGCTGCTGGTGTGGTTTGGTTATATAGCAATGTGGCCTGACATGAGCTTAAATGAATGATGCAGAAACCCCTTGTGCTAAACCCGTGCCGTCCGAGGAAAAATCAAGTAAGAATTTGAGACAAGAAGTAGAATTCACTTCATGTGACATTTTCTTATAATTTGCTATTTTTTTAGCATTTTCAATAGATTATAGTATAGGCTTCTAACACTGCTTTGCTGTCTAGAACAGTACTATTTCATTTATATTCTTCAATTTTTTTTTTCTTAGTATATGGCGTCTATTACTAATAGAATGTCAGTAGTAATGTTGTCCTGTGTATGTTTATTAGTTGTGTAGTTCAAGATAAGTCAATTGTTGGTTCAAATTGGCTTCAAGGAACAGAGTTTTCCCCAAAAAAATGAGTTTCATCACTCATGAAAGCGGTTTCCTTTCCAAAGGATGGACATGACAATCTTATGATTATAATACAAGAACGATTTCTTTAAGAGCTTGTAATTCTGTTTGCAGATGGAAAAGAATTGCCTAAAGAAAGGCCACTATGTGCTGATGAGCCAAGTCAGGTGCTGCAAAAGTTGCAACTCTAGTCTATAGGTATGCTTTTTGAGTAATTGTATTAGTAATAGAAGGGGGATATGTGTTTATTATCATTTTCGTCCTACACAAGGTTTGAAGGGGCAGGATGACAGAACCACTTCGTGATTACAGCATTTTAACAATTAACATGTAGACCAAGTTAATATATAGACAAATACTTTATATTGATAGCTACACTAGTAAGTTGTAAACCCACAGCAAAACAGAGAAAAGACAGAACTTTTCCCATTAATTAGATATGTCAAATTGCAATTTTATTTCTTTCTCAACCAAAATGTGGTAACATGGTGGGAGCTACAGGATGAGGTTGAGAGAGCACATTAGGCATTTATTCTCCTTTCCTGGAGTGCATATTTAGATTACATTAACCTCTCTAAGGACAGACCGGCGCAATCTTGATGTCAGGTTCCTCTTGATTGTAGAAATTTTATATAGATCCAGATTGCAGCTTTAATATGAAACTAATCTCGTAGTTTCAACCGTCCAGTGGGGATTTATCATCTAGTGTAATTTTGAGAATATATTGGCACGTTCTATATCTATTACGTTCATTTTTATAAAAGCTAAAGCAATTATTTTGATGGCGAGATGTTCCACATTATCTTGATGGGAAATATACTGATTGTCGAACTCGTAGTCATTGACTATAAAATTATTTGGTTTTCTTATTATTTTAGTACTTCCTCCGTCCCACAAAAATAGACCACTTTTTCTTTTTAGTTTGTCCCAAATATAGGCTTCTTTCCTTTTCAATACTAATAGTTATGTCACATTGTACTAAATTATTCATACTTAAATGTATAGTAAATTGTATCATTAAGTATTCATTGGATAGTTATAAGTATATTTTTAGAAAACTCTACTAAAACTAATAATTTCAACTAATTTTCTTAATCTATGTTTATAAAGCAAACTTGTCTATCAATATGTGATGGAGGGAGTATATTGTTGCCATGGTTGACAAGATCCACTATCAGAAGTTTTATTGTGGATGATCATTTGATGCACAGCTTCTTCCAGCGAAATCCGCAATGCCTTGACAGATGAAAGCCTTAAGAAACTCATACTCAGTATTGATTCATCCTCAGATCCAGAAAGTGTAAGTGCCTTTACTTCCACTTGCAAAAAGAGGAAAAAAAAGTGCTAAATGTTTGGTTGCCTTTTGATTAGGAGCTTGACAAGGCTATGGAAGTGGAAGAATTTCGAATCTTTATCGAAAAGGTATTTGCCTAACTTTTGAAAGGATCCATACCACCGAAGCTGCATACTTTTGTGCATGTTGATGGATCATTGAGACACTCAAGTTTTCTAAAGCTGATTTACAGGATGTTCTGAAGTGATTAAACGAAACTCTGTTTTCTTCTTCTCAGATTCTATCTGCTTTGGGTCCATGAACGATATCAGTCATACCGGAGAAGGTGATGTTTGCAGAAGATATATTTTCCTGAGGTAGCTCCTGTTATTTACACCGTCTAAACAAAATTCAACAATCGTAAGATTATAACCCTTAGACTGGTGTTAAAGATGGATCAAGAAAGTTCCTGTAGTCTCAGCAGTACTTCTGCATAGCAGTTCTGTTACCATTTGCCATAGATTTGCATACGTGAATGATGTTTGTTTATTTATACGTCTGTTTCAACCGTTAAAGAACGTAATCACTTCATTAGACAAAACAATGCGAAGCAGTGATGGAAAGATCTAAGAAACTGACAGGAAATACAGTCCATAAATTTGAAGTGGACGTTGAAGAACATGAAAGGATCTAACTTGCTTGAAACTGGTTTGGTGTCCCCTCTGAACACTATGTGTGGCTAAAGATTTCTTGCATCCAAAATCTACAGCTGCCTGACAAGTGAAAAAAGATTCCTCAGCTATCTTTAGATGAATTGATTTGATCGCATAGTGCATGTAGAGGTCCTGTTTGCTTTCTTTTGCCAAAAGTAGCTTGTCTTCTCAGTTTTTACACAAAAGTTGGCAATATCAAAATGTCATGTTTAGTAACACTTTATTGAAACCTTATTTCAATTTTTTTTTGACAAATCGTTTTATTTGGTCTCACGAAAAATTAATCTCTCAATCTTAATGTTGGAGTCGATTCATGATCTTGACGCTAAAATTGAGCCATTGGTTATTTGAGTTACCTTATAAGCGCTTTCATTTTTTATTACATTGTGGATTTTTGTAACGCAAAAAAACTAAAAAATTGCCAAACGCATAGGCGACAACAATGACTCAATCTGTTAAACAGACATTGCCAAGCAAATTTCTCAGTCCATCAAAACGAAACGTGGTCGTCTTTAAATTTTATAACGAGCCGTCTTGCATTAGATTTGAGTGAACATGATTCAGAAGGAACAAAACAGAGGCAAGGCAAAAGTTAAAATAAGAAAACGAAAGATGCAATTCTATATGGGGTTATAATAATTACAAGTTAGATGGGTTACTGCTATATCAGAAGTTGCAAATTGATGTTCTCTGGTGTCCCTCTCTCGTGCTACAAAACTTAACAAGCACAGAATCCTACAAAGAAGAGATCCGCCGATAACGTCAAACCTGAATAAGATTACAGCGACAGGACAGGAGGCAGTCCATTAGCAATCCCGTTCGGAAAAAACAGGATACCACTTCTCGTCAACAGTCTGCTGCTATTATCACCAAATATAAAATTAGGTGCTGTAACTTGTGTATATTTAGCCGTTTGCCGATGCGCAGATCATGTCCCTGGAAAAATAACATCCAACAAAAAAGATTTAGAACATGCAGAATACCAAAATCTTCATCCCCTTGTGTGATACTGGGTAAAAGAATTGAAGTCGAGAATTGTAAGAATCCAACATTTTTCCATGTTACCATACCCGTTATGATTAATCTTTTATCCAGTTCAAAAAAAATGATAACCCATTCTTGCTGCTAAAATGAATAAAGAGATGGAGCAGCCCACCTGTCTGGTGATTGTCAATATTGTCCGGTACTTCCCCGGCACTAGGTCTGCTACTACTTGGCTGTGCCATTGCTTGATTCTGGAATAAAGAGAGCATAATCAAATAACAGTAACAATGGCCCCAAGACTGTTCGGTTCTGAATTCTGAAAGAAGGCATTCCCTCTCTCTCCAGAAATTGAGTTGTACAATAAAAAAGATCAGGCGTTTTTTCTTTCTATCGGAGAAGGAAAATATTGAGAGCCAAAAAAAGATGCTTTTGCGTTGCAAAGGCAAACACATCCAGACTTTCTAAAAAAATAATAATAATTGACTGTTTAAAAAATTAAAACTTTATCGATCTGCATACCTGTGGCAGTGGTATTTGCATCTGGTGGAGAGCAAGGTACTGCTGGTAAGGATCTGTAAAACTTGAGACCCTAGGTTGGTTTGGATCATGTGGAACCATTGAGCTTAGCATAGCATCTGTCTGACTAGATGCTTGAATTCTGGATGGATCAGAGGAAGGCACAGGAGGCATTTGATATGGTGGCATTGTAAATCTTGGACCCAAATGAGCTGATGCAGAAGCCTGTGTTGGTAAACATGGACCAGTGAGAACACCGGGAAACGGCATCATTGGACAGTTCATGCCCATCCCCATCCCCATTGGCGGCATGTACTGCTGGACACCAGGAAACATCATGGGGACCATGCTGCATCCCATGGACATCATCTGCAGGAATTAATACAATCTAATTTCTGTACATGCTTGTATGAAGAATAAAATTTGTTCAAGCTAGAATCAACTAAGATGCATGTTAGATAAAGACCCATCTTTTTAAACAAGGGATGGGATGTATCAATGAATTACAATTCATCAACAGGTCAAAGGGAATCAGAAATTTAGAATTTCACCCAGCAACGAGTACAACTCTCACCGTTTCTGCTGAAGAAAAAAAACTGCCCGCATGATGTTAGAACATGACTATCCTAGAATTACCGAACTCTAGAATGAAAGGCTTCTTGACCAAAAAAATGTAGAGAGGATAGAGACTCTATCCACAAGTCAATTCACATTATGTTCTGTTCTTTCTTCATTCTGACACAAAATCAATCTTCCCAAAATTTAGATTTGACCAAAATTTTGGTGTTTCTTATTCATGGAAGCTCCCAGCATAACTACACTGAAAATCTTGCTAAGTGGATATATCCAGCCCTGCTTCATTCGTCCAGGCTTTTAAAATTGTGGAAAAGTACTTACCAGTACATCTCCAAGCTACCAAGAAAATCCAAATTTGGAAGCCTACCTGAATCATATAGAGCAGATAAGCATCTACATGGACATAACTGTCTCCGTAGTCCTTAAGGGCAACTAATTTACAACAGAGGGGAAGCCTCTAAACTCTTCACAACAAATTTAGGGTAAATTTGGATGAAACCACTCCATAAAATGACACAAATATGTCCTTACAACTACACTGAAACATACATGTCCTTACAACTACGCGAAACATACATTGTGAAGGAATATATATTACTGAAAGCACAAGAATAGTAAAAGAAGGTAGATCAAGAATAAAAACTTACTCAGATACTATGACCATGCGACACCGTTGATTTAATAACAGACAAATTTCTTTGTGTGGCATTTCAAACACGAGTCATAATTTTTTACCTGTTAAATTGAGTTATTCGACAATAAGATTGGAATTATGTACCTGTACTTGCAACTGAAGTGATTTCAGGTACTCAATTGCCTCATCCAACATTGAAGCTTTATCCGACTGTAAAATGCAAACAAGCAACAAAAACGCAATTAGGGAAGCAGAGAAGCGAAATGTGTGGTATCAGATATAAAATGTAAGCCACCAGTATGTATGGATAACAAATTTAGATTTTGCAGAAGAGAACCTTGTTGCAGCTAGGTATGAGTTCTTGCAAAGCTCTCATCTTTTCATTTATTCGATCACGGCGCCTCTGCAAGAATATAATTTTACCGATTGTCACGATGCTGCACATATCGAAAACAAGAACTCCAATTTTACAAAACAAGCGCATACCCTTTCGGAGAGGTTGTGAACTTCTGCGGCACGTGATCTCTTCGTTGATGATGATCCGCGTGCTGGTTTCTTGGCTTCTGCAGATTCAAAATCGGCATCCTTTGACAATAACAAAAAGAAGAAAGTAAATTATATGAATCTAATGACAACAACGCAAGGAACACCATAGATCATCTTTCAATTCCACCAACAGATAACAATGAACATATTGAATGAGCTATTATGGTTGATAAATATGCATCAACCAAGTCAACTTGTGCTACAATTTCCACAAATGTTTGAATATTAAACACAGCTCTCTCTAAACCGACGCTCTTAAGTAAAAATTTCTATTATTTACAACGAACTTACTCATAAAAAAAAATTACCAACAAACTTCGACCTCCTGTTTTCTGTTTCAATCTTAACCCAATGGCTCCGATTCCTGACATCAAATCAAAATAAAAGCAACCAACGCAGAAATGCAAAAATATGAAATCAATACTAAAGGTTGATTCTAATCAACAAATAGACTTAGCATGCATCTCGAGTTGTCTCCACTACTAAAGGTCTGATTCCGAGCAGGCATAGAAAGACAAAAGGAAAAACTTTATGCACACATTAAGACAAAATGATGTAAATTAAGAATCTAATTACACAATTAGAGCAATCAACCAGAGTAACCAAGACTACTAATCAGCTATCATCTCAGTATAATTAAGATTATGATGCGAAAAAGGTGACCAACAGAAACAGACAATCAGATAACGGGATTATGAAACCATTCCCGCGATCTACGCCGTCCATTCATTATAACTGGTCCCATATAAAAGAAAAGATTTTCCATAACATGGTATCTGGCTTTTTTAGTAAAAACGACGCCGCTTTCACCCTCCACTCAACCACACACCCACATAACCAGAATCTACCAGGAGAAACATTCTGTCCCAGAAAAAGTAAAAAACAAAGAACAGAAGAACGGTGCTCACGTTTACCAACGTCGCCCACCCTGTGCACGATAGCCGAGACTTACCCAAAACATTATATTATACATTCAGTTTATCCTGTTAATTACTTAATTAATTAATTAATAACAACTCAGATATGCTTTACTGACCTCGCTCTGACACTCAGCCTCCTCGTCCCGTCCCTTCCTCTTCCGATCATCGACCAGCGGCTTTGGCGGTATCGGTTCTGCGCTGGCACTGGACCCACCGGGAGATGACGTCACCGTCATCTCACATGTCGTCATATAATTATTACTTCTGTTACTATTATTATTATCATTGCTCCTACCCGCGACCGCAGCGCCGCCTATGGCTCTGAAAGCATTGTCGGCACTGGAAGCCCCCAACGCACTCCTCGGCATCGTCGCCTCTGACGCTCTGGAGTCTGATATTGCCGCCGGAGTTTCGCTTGAGTCCACCACCGTCGTTTCCCTACCCGCTGCCATAACCGCTTTCGAATTAGCCGGTATCGGTTCGGCGGCGGAAACTCTGGCTTTGTGTCTGGAGAATTGGGAGAAGTTCTGCACCACCTCCGCCCTTCTCGACGGGGGAATTGGAGGGCGAGCGGCAGCTACGGGTGCATGTGTTTCAGGGTTCTGGATAGGATTTGAAGAATAAAAAGGAGGGGCGGGGGTGGCGGAGGCGGCAGCGGATGTTTGAGGGTAAAGGAGATCGGCACAGAAATCATAGTCAAAATTTGTGTCGTGAAGAGGGTAATGAAGCCAAGAAGCCATCTCATCCTCTTGCAAAAACAGATGCTGGTGTTGGTGTTGGTGATGGTGTTGATGATCTTGCGACGGCCGGATCTCCCTGGCAGAGGATTGCTCACCTGCAGGCGAAACGGCGTCATCGAATTTAGGAACAGCAGATTTCTTGGAAGATCTTTGCGCTTGGCTCTGCATGACCACTTGGCCATTCTGCCATAAAAGTTCCATAATATCGTCCTCAGGCCTGTCGAACCCAGAAACCGCATTAGCTTTCAATACTCAATAAACAAGAATCAAAAAAGAGAGAATCAAAGGCAGAAGAAGAGAAAAGAATGATTTTACATGGCGGATTTTTTGGGACGAGTCAAGCTGGAAGAAGTAGGAATGGAGTAGTCGTCTTCCAAATCGAAGTCAGGAACATAGTGATTCATTCTCTTTATACAAGCAACGAGAACATCTGAGTGTAAACCCTAGAGCAGCCAAAGAAGACGGCGGCATCAGGTGGGGTGGAGGAGACTGGGCTAAAAGAGAGAGTCGGTGTAAGGGGAGAGTGAGTGAATATACCTGACAACTTGAACCGATTACGGAAAGATATTTAGAGACTCCATAGCTGGAAAACCATGGAACCAGTTGCTGAATTTCTCCATTAAAAAATCACAGAGGAGAGAGCGTACACTTGTTGATTAAACCGTGGCAGAGATTAGCTGCAGTGGTTGGCTGCTGTGAAAGGAGGAGGAAGTGGAGGAGAGAAAGGAGGTGATTGGAAATGGGAGTTTTTTAAAATTTGGTAATATGGAAAGGAAAGAAGGAAAAATGGTGGATGATCAGAAGATTTTGTGTTGGAAGTTTGTGTTGGTCTCTCTGGTTTGCCTTTTGTGTTCATGTTAATTTGCAGCTATAGCCCCAAAGATAAGGCCTCTCTCTCTCTCTCTCCGAATATTGTGAAGCTAAAGGACGAACTGCATTTTTGACTCATATGTTCTCAACTCGATGTATTTTCTTTTTCATTTTTTTTTATTTTTCATTGCCTCCATTGTTTTCTTTCTTTTTTATTCTTTCTTTCTTTTCCCAACTATGTTTTTACAAAAACACAACATAAATTTTTGGGCTCCTTTGATGGCCACAATATTGATTATTTTATTAAAAGGCATATTTTTTTATTTTTTATTATATAATTATTATTAATTATTACAAAAATTACATAAAATATAAAACATATTATTCCTTTTAAACAAGTTTGTGATTATTTTACATTAATTAATCTAAATAAAATAGATGATGAAAATTCAGTATAAATTAACACATTAATGTATAGATGAAGAGTTAACTGTAGAGTATTATGTTTTTTCATATAATTGCAGAGAGTTCTGTTGTATGTAAGAGTCTATTCGACAAAAAAATGAATGGATCATCTATTAAAAAGCTATTTAAATAAAAGCATGGGTTAAAAAGGGGGAAATAGAGTTTCATCCCACCATACAATTTTTTTTCATTACAAATATCACTTTTTTAAATTTTAACTGGTGTCTGCCTTTCTCATTGAGGCTCCAATCACAAAATAATGCTTATTAAAAAATCTGAAACTATTGATCTTTTCGTTCTACAAGAATATATAATTTCTAATCTTATAAAAAAGACTCATGTTTAAATAAAATTTAAAAATGAACATAATCAATCAATAAAGCAGAGCTATAAATTAATTTATGTGTAATCTGGAATGAGCATACACCGACTCTTATTCGGCATGGCATGTGATAATTTGGTCCAATATATTTATGTTTCCATAAAAAAAATCAGTGTATAAATATGTTTTGTTTATTTTTTATGTGCCTAAAACGTTGGTGAATCGAATAGATATTTCAGTGACAAAATATACGTAAGAAGGGGAGGTAGTGCGGTCAGCCACTCCAGAACTAGTGAATGCAAGTCTTGATTTTACCTATGTCGGCAATAATAATAATTATAATAATATAATTCTTTTTGCCGTAGAAACTATCGGGTACAGCGCAGTACGCGCAGTGTTATTGATGAGAAATTTTTGTTATTATTTTGACAAGAATTTTTGTTCGTTTGAGTTCATAATACTTTGACAAAAATATTTGGGGTGGTTCCTATTTCATCTTTTAGGTAATTTATAATTTTTTATTGAGTTATTAAATTTTAAAAAATCTCATTTCGTATTCTGTTTTAAACGTTAACAGATATAATTAACAGAATATGTCAAATTTAATAGTGTAACATGTGAGATTTATATCAACATAATTATAGAAGACTACAAATCTAATATATTATATTAATTTTAATAGACAACGTTTAAAAATATAAATATAATATGAGATTTTTTAAAATTCAATAATATAATGAAATATGACGGATTATCTAAGAATAAGATAGTAATTGCTCCAAAATATTCTCCTAAAAGCCGACAAAAAAAGATCCTTACTCCGCCGAATGTAACGGAAATGAAGCGGTTGTAAGTTGCACAGCCGTCCGTCTCTTAGTCGTCACAAAAGAAAACAAATATATTTCACATATTTCCAGTATTATCGTCTTGTTTAATTTGGTAATTTTTTTGTTAATATAAAATAATTAGATATTTTTATTAATAAAGAGTAACTTTAATCTCATCTATTCAAAAAATAAATTTCTTCAATGGTACTATTTAACTCTAATTTTCATTTTGTTAACTGTCTCAAAACATAAATACATAAACAATTCAAAGAAAATGACTGATGGAGAGAATGATGAATAAATAAAATAAATAAAGAAATAAATATAAAATATATAGGAACTACAAATTTTATTAATGGTAAATAAAATAAAAAGTCAATTTGACTCTCTAAAAATAAATAATCAAACACATACTTTATTTTATATTTGGAGATACAGAAAGAAAGCATTAAAGTTCAATTTTTAGAAATAGATCTTGATAATAAAGAGTATTTTAGATTTAAAAAAAACATTGGAGATTTTCTAACTCAAATATTAGAACACTAATAATTTTTATCGATAAATATTTTTAAATATTATAATGCTAATATTTATCAAATAAAATTTATTGTCAGAATGTTAACCATTCAATTAACACTTTGTTGGTCCTGATAAATGAACTTTAAGATTTCCTTAGTTAGGGTAATTAAGTAGGATAGTGAGGTACAACTTCGATCAAAACATAAATAAAATTAGTTTGCTTGGTTTAAAATTAAAATTAAAATTCCTCAAAAATTAGACATTCAACTCAATGAAGAAGTAACTTACTGAAAATAAGATAACACCATGCGGAACTTTAAAAAGTTCCCTAATTTAGCCTTTATTTACATTTATTAAAATTTCCATTTTAAGATTTGCACTAGTATTAGGCTATTCAAGTAGTTCGCAATATGAAATAACTTCACTTTTTGATAACAAAAATATTTGATCTTTCCAAATTATTAGGAAAAACAGGATTTGATATCTTTTTTCTTGAAATTATCTTTATTTGTTCTAAATCTCTAAATTATAACCATCTTTCCAATTCTTAGACAAAATAGGATTTGATATCATTAAAAAATTAATCGTTAGGGAAAGTCGCATGATAATGGACTTATAATAGATTGGTACTCGAGTCATTTGTAAGCTTCGATCCCGATGTATAATGGAACTCCAATAGATGAGTGAATTGGAGTTTTAGAAATTCAAATACTTTTATTGAAAATTTTTGCAAGTTAAACCAAATAATAAAGTTTTATACAAATAAAATCACAGTATAAATGCGGATGTAAATCACCACTTCACAAATAAGATAATGCAAATATAAAACAATGTAAAGAGAGTAAGGGAGAGAGAAAACAAAGCCTCAATTTATAATGGTTTGTTTCTCTTGACCGACATCCACTCATCTAGATCCACTAGAGAATTTCAATTCACTAACTTCTCACTTGCGGGTGGAGGCAAACCATTTATACCACTTGTTTTTACAGACTCAACAAGCAAACCGTTACACCTTATTTTAAGGACAAAACAAACAAACCATTTTCCTAGCTTTTGCGGGCTCAATTGGAAAGTCGTATCCACTTGTTTTCAGGACAAAATAACCTCTAATTTTTGCGGGATCAACTAACAAACAAAACTACTAGTTTTCTAAGCTCGCTAGCAACCACTCTTGTTTTTCTAACGCACAACAAGAAAATCTATCTACCCCAAGCAAATAACCTAGCTTGATACAAAATCAACCCAAGAGTATAGCAGATTTAAGTTCACACAAACCCAAATCTAATAAAAAAACTAAATAGCTCAAATGGGTTAGAAAGGTCGAAACGAGAGATAAAATGAATAACAAATCTTGGCAAAGGTATCTTTGTGTTCCCTTCTGCTCTAAGATGTCTATTTATAATCACTTGTAAAAATATAGTTGTTGGAGCCTCAAAGTAACTGTTGTGAAACAAACAAAAATTATTTCCAGTAATGACGTCACTGCTTTCTATGTGCATAACCACCATCTACGTATGTAGTACCTTGTTCCAACTGAGTTCTGCATGTGTTGATAGCAATTATGCGTACATTGCAAGAACTCTGATAGTCTCGACTTTGTATGGATCAGCATCTACGTGTGTAGCCCTCTTTCTATGTGCATAGACTTATGCTCTACGTACATATTACCATGTTCTGCGTGCACTGATCTGAATTCCAGAATATGCAATTTTCACCTAGTGGCTTTCTACGTGCATAACTCCTCCTTCTATGTGCGTAGTTGGATATTCAAACTTGAACCGTTGAATCTGCACATGACTTGTTCAGAGAATATTTAAAATTCAAATCCCAAGGAGCGTCTTGGCTTTGTCTGTGTTTACAGCTCATCATGTGTGTAGCACTCTCCTTTACGTGCGTAGAATGTCTTTTTAAAGATTGCGCCTTTTCTCTTCTACACATATTGTTGCATCCTTCTACGTGTTTGATATCTCAACCACTTAACTCGTATGATCACTTGTCCGACCACGTGCTTAGCATATCTTCTGCGTGCGTAAATTAATATTTGGCACTTTCTACTTTCTGGATCAACACATCTATGTGCACTTCATAGCCTTCTATGTGCATTGCTCTGGTCCTACATGCTTAGATTACTCTTTTAAATGCTTCGTGTCCAGATATTAGCAAGTCTGCAACTTTGTGCCTCTTTCATGGATGTTTTACATTCATCATCATCAAAACCGAAGTCAATAATCTCTCCCTTTTTATGATGACAAAACATACATGAATTTGAACATCTAATCAATAATAAAAACAAATTTGATCAAGAATTTTACTCCTTGTCACTTGGTTAGTTCAACAAAATAATAACCATGATGTTCAAAACAAGAATAATACCAATTGTAAAAGAGATACTAAAAAAATATAGCAAAATCATGCATTCTTCTCCCCCTTTTTGTAATCATCAAAAAGGTATGCAAATCAACTTTCTCCCCCCTTTTTTAAAGAAAATATGAGCAAATCATTAAGCACATTTAGCTGTTTTAGCAAATTATTAAGCAAACAAAACTCCTAGTTTTTGCGGGCTCAACTAGCAAGCTGCTTTCCTATTTTTTGTGGGATCAACTAGAAAACCGCATCCACTTGTTTTTAAGACAAAACAAGCAAACCAAACCTCTAATTTTTGCTGGATCAACTACCAAACCAAACTACTAGTTTTCTAAGTCTCACTAGCAACCACTCTTATTTTTCTAAGGCACAACAAGAAAACATATCTACCCCAAGTAAACAACATTGCTTGATACAAAATCAACCTAAGAGTATAGCAAATTTAAACTCACACCAACTCTGAAAAGTGTTAGCAACTAAATAGGTCAAATCTGTTATACTCTTGGGTTGATTTTGTATCAGCATCTAAAAATGTAGCTCTCTTTCTATGTGCACAGACATATGATCTACGTGCATTGTACCATGTTCTGCGTGCATTGATCTGAATTCCAGAATATGCAATTTTCACCAAGTGGTTTTCTATGTTCGTAGCTCCTCCTTCTACGTGCATAGTCGAATATTCAAACTTGAGCCCTTGAATCTTCAAGTGACTTGTTCAGAGAATATTTAAAATTGAAATCCCAATGAGCATCTTGGCTTTGTCTATGTCTACAGCTAGTATACATGCATAGCACTCTCCTTTATGTGCGTGGAATGTCTCTTCAAAGATTGCAAATTTTTCTGTTCTACTCACCTTGTTGCATCCTTCTACGTGTTTGATATCTCAACCACTTAACTCATCTGATCACTTGCCTGACTACATACTTAGCATATCTTCTGTGTGAGTAGATCAATATCTGACACTTTTTGCTTTCTAGATCAACACATCTATGCGCACTTTGTAGCCTTCTATGCACATTACTCTGGTCCTACATGCTTAGACTAATCTTTTAAGTGCTTTGTATTCAGATATCAGCAAGCCTGCAACTTTGCACCTCTTTCATAGATGTTTTGCATTCATCATCATCAAAACCGAAGTCAACATCATTTTCAATACTAATAGTCGAGAATTCAATTTTTACAATTCAAATTTCTATGTAAAAATTTATATTATTCATACTATTACTCGATAATGTTTTATATTTTTCACTTCAATAAAGTAAACTAATTATAAGCGATTTCAAAAAGACATGGTCTTTTTTTCTCATGAAATATGTGTTATATATATTATTGAGTGTTTTAGTTTAGGAATTAACAGTAGAGAATCGTGCATAAAAAATTAGATTCCTATGATTTAAGGATACAAAAAAAGTAATCAAATTTTAATGAAAAAGACAAATAGCTTATTAATCTTTGTGGGTTTATAATAATGTAGCTCCTAATACTCTTTTTTAATCAGTAGGAGGTAGTTATGTGCTTCTTTCATACCTTTTGTGCGAGTCAGACCAATTTGCTGATGCAAGATTTGTATTAAAGGCATATAAATTATGTGCCTTTTATGATTATGAATCTTTGATGTTGTTTGGTTGGATTTAGCAAATGCAATTTGGACCAACACAAATTGTGGATAAAGATAGCACTCAATTTTAAATACTTTATTTTAATATTTTTTAGTAGTGCTAAATGATTGGAACTTGTTCCACTATTTGACCAATGTTATTTAATTGCATGGATTAAGAGCCATTATTATTTTGAGAAGAATGCTAAGGAGGATTTCTTTGCCGGTTATTGTAATATCCAACTTATTTAAGCCAGAATCTTATAGTATTCCGAAGTGATTTTGAGTTGGGATGTTGACCATTGAGTTTGGAATGAGTTTGAGGGTTATGTTGCGTGTGTTTTACACGTAGTCGAGGCCTGAAACTTGACCGTGAATGTGCGTTGAGTGCAACGTATACTGGAAGTCATTTACGTGCACAGTATTGAGTACTATGCACGTAGACGGGGATGAGTTGGCCGAGAGTATGCCTTGTTTGGACTGTGTGTGTTGTATAGGTTGTTGTGCACATTGTTCATCCTTTGGGTGTGAGCACGCTGAGGCCTTCTATGCACACATCAGGGGGTGGAATGCACGTAGATTGTAGATCTGAATGAGGGGTTTCAGATCTGTCATCTACGTACATTGTGTGGCATGCTATCCATGTAGAGCACGGTTTTACATACGCAGAACTCCTACTATGCATGTAGATGTGTTCTTTCTGGGCGACTGTGAGTGAAAAGCAACATGTCAGCCCGTGAGCCGATAAATACCCCTACCTACCATTGTTTCGATCACAACTCATCTCAACAACCAGAGCACTTTCTCATTTATTTCTCTGTGATTTTCTTTGTTTCTCCTTGCTTCTATAACAGTTCTAGAGGTAAGAATCATCTATTAATCTCTTCTTTTCTTTAGTTTACGTTGCATTTGGGCATTCTAGGATTCCGACCGAACTTGAGATTTAGTTCAGATCTTTCCATTTCTGATGGAATACGAGTTAATGGGAGTTAGATTATGGTTGTTTGAGACTAGTAGCTTGAAGTTTAAGTATCGGTTTCTTGGGATTTGGTGTTTGAACCAAATGAGTTTCTCTACATCTAGAGTTTTGGGTTTTACTAAATTTCTTGTCAAATTCGGTGTTGTTTCTGATGTATCTCGATAGATATGAGTTAGAACTTCACAGATTTGAGCTGGGTTAGGAGATTTTACTAGTTATTTGGCAT
>CAODLS013573016.1:0-14023 GCA_948243855.1 Flueggea neowawraea | reverse complement strand
TGAACTTGCTTGAGACGCAGGTGAGAGAGTTGGAAGTCCAACTGCAGCATGCAAAGGCATCATCTGAAGCAAGTCAAGAGCAACAAAACATGTTATATTCTGCAATTTGGGATATGGAAACATTAATAGATGATCTAAAATCAAAAGTTTCTAAAGCAGATGGCATAACCGAGAATGTAGAGGAGCAATGCATAATACTATCGGAAGCTAACATGGACCTCAATAATGAAATAACTTTCTTAAGGTCCAGAGTGGAAACCTTAGAGGCGTCATTGGATCAAGCCAATAACTCAAGAGCTGCAAGTGCAAAAGAAATTAATAGGCTGACAGGGCTGATCATGGATACTGTGATGCAACTAGCTAGTGAAAGGGAAAGAATCCATAATCAGGTATTGAATTCATTGCATATTTACTGTATCCTTCCAACATGGCCTATCGGTTAAATATGTCTATAAACTCAATAACGTAAATAGTAACAATGTGTTGTATTTACGGACTTGAGAGAAAATATCCTCTGATCTTCTAAAGCTTATTATATCAATCTGATCTTTCTTATTGCTAGCTCTTAGGATTTGATGTTTAGGACATGTTGGACATGAACAAACTGACAACAGTGATTTGCTTTGTGATATCTATTGACACCCACATTTCTGATTTTTCTTTAATCAAGAAACATTCATCAATAGCAAGAGATTTATTCATAGGATTAAAGCATTCATTGGAGTCTCTGACTGTATTTGTATTGTATTTATGCAGTTGTTTTCGTCAATGAAAGAGAACAAAATATTGTTAGAGAAGTTAAGAAATGCAAAAAGAGATGGTTCAGTAGTGATATGCAATAATGTTAATGGTGACGATAAGAAGTTCAGTCCTGAGAACAATCCATCCAGTGAAACTTGCGGGAAAGCTTCCGAGGAAGCAATATCCTTATCAAACTGCTTGCAGGCAGGTAACTTTCTTCAAAATTCTCTGTTGTGCCCCCTAAACCTGCTATGGAACTATTGTGATTGTGATCTCTGATTATCTGGACATTCCAATGGAATTGAAAGGTAAAACATTTCAGTTGTTTCCATTAATGGAACGGTCCATCAAACTAATAATCAAAATGTGGCTTCTTCATAAATAAAGTACAAGAATATTGCGTCAAGATCCTTTCTTTGTGAACTCAAAGACTTCAAAGTTCCATTTTTTGTCAAAAATATTGAGAAACAAAATTCTCTACTATCTGAATCAGGTGGATAAAGCACTTGCCAATGACACTGGAAAAAAAACTTCCAATTCCACGGATGAAGCTGCGGCGACAAGTTCAAAGCTTGAAGTGGTAAGAGAAAAACAGGCAGGGAAATCCTCACTGGGATATTTTGCTAAGGCGATCTTTTTTGCTGTAATTGCAGCAACGACTATATATATATTGCACAAACAACCTGTGCTCTTTGATGAACTTTGATGGCTGGTTGATTGTAATGGTGGCATCACCATAACAAGCCGTTGATCAAGCTTTTGTGTAGAGTAGTGTATATTTTTTGGATTGATCGTCTTGTAAAAGTACTAATCTTGTTTCATAGTCTGCACATAATTGTTCATTTGTTGTCAGTCGATTCTTGTACTACAGCAATTGTAACTCATTTTCTCGTATGTATCACATAAGTTGGTTCTTTAAATCTTGCCGAATTTTGATGCTTTTGAAGTGTATATTGAAGTGAAATGAAGTTCAATTGAATAGAATACCGCAAATCGCCACGCCAATTGTGCCCCAGCGGTGGGCACTTCCTTTGATTGACGCACGATGTCTCGAGGTGAAGCGGCAACATGTGAGTGCGTTTCTTAACCTACTCCATGTGAGTGAGTTGGGGCCGTAAAAAAAAAAAAAGAATACCGCAAATCAAACATGTTGTAGATTATTAAAAAAGAGTCGCTGCCTCAAAAGAACAAACGGCATGTCACTCAATGTCGAAGCCCAGGCTCACCGACAGAGCAAAACCCTAATCAGTGCTCCTTCCAACCTTCAAATACTCGCAATAAAAGCTGTGCAGAAGCGCAGCTTCGCCCTCAACAAGATGCTTCCTTTACAGTTGCAAACGACACCGTAGCGAGTCAATCTATTTTTCCCTTGATTAGTTCTCTTGATTAGTTTTTTTGGTTTTAGTTTTGATTTTTATAGAAGAAGTACCAGTTAGCCCCTTGTTTCTTAAACTTGAAAGATTCAAGGAACCGACGAAGAAAGGTTTTTGAACGAAGGTGCGAAATTGAATAATAGGGCACCGACATGATTCATTTGTGTGGCTAAGTTCTCACAATGGATCTGTGTTTGCCCAAAGAAACGGCACCGTTTTCGTTTCGATGTTGTTATGGATTTGAAAGGCGAAGCAGAGATGATTAAGTTTAATTTAGCTGAATTTAAGATGTAGAATCACGTTCTCATTATATGCCTTCAAAGTTCTCTGATTTCTGCTTTGTTTCTTTCTTCCTTCCTTCCTTCCTTTCTTTCTT
This sequence comes from Flueggea neowawraea, assembly GCA_948243855.1. Taxonomy (NCBI): domain Eukaryota; kingdom Viridiplantae; phylum Streptophyta; class Magnoliopsida; order Malpighiales; family Phyllanthaceae; genus Flueggea; species Flueggea neowawraea. Next base: position 11,533 of record CAODLS013573016.1, on the reverse strand, counting down.
TCTTTCTTTCTTTTTTGATTTTAAGTGTTTGTTTAGGTGATGGGTAAAGTGGAAAAAAGGAAGATGATGAGGATATTCGTGGCCGAATCTGATGTGGAATCACGAATCTTTATGGTCTTCAAAGGACTCTGATTGCTGTTTGATTCACTTTTCTTTCTTCTTGTCCTTTTTTTGTTTTTGCCTTTATTTGGGAAATATGTGGCAATGGGCATCAAATATTCATAGCCTGTTAGTTTGTTGTTATCAGGCTAGACGAGCATGGTGCAAAATTAATGCCTTTCTTAGTATGTTCAATGCAGTTCGACTCTTCTCTTCTATCTGGTCAATTGCAACCATAACTTTGAAGGCCACATTGATGTTTACTTCTTATTCAACCCAATTTACTTTCTGTTTTGCTGCTTTAAAACCATTACAAGTTTAGCTATTATGATCTTTTTAATGGTATGTTCTGGTTTAAAATTTTTGTTTTCTTAAGCTGAGATTGTTGTTTCGATTAATTTGACTACGATACACTGCTATTTGATTAATTTGACTCAATTTTATGCCATGTTCTCGAAGATTTTGCAGAAGATTAGGAATCCAATTGCAGTCATTAATGGCTGCCTTTGTGAATCTAATTGAAACCTTGTGGGTTCACTCTGCTTTAGTCTTCTTCTATCAGGGATTATCCACAACCTCTTCTTATTTGTCGTTGTTCTAGCGGATTAAGACAATCACATACGATGGTCAGCTTTTGCATCTTAGATTACACGATTATTACATGAAAAGATTCTCACTGTCACAAATAACTTTTGCATTGCAACGCGGCAACACGAATTTGAATGGCGATTTGGCACAAACCTGCTATGCAATCTTCTGTTATAATTGCAAACAAATGCGTGACCGTTTCTTGCTTCAGCTCCCTGCTTCTGTTATAAAAAAAAACATCATTTCTAATTCTTGAATTAATTTCCATTAGTTAACTATAGCTATAGTGAAATTTGTGTCAGTCAGATATAACTGCAAATCTGCAATAACAGTAGTGAGAAACATAGGGATTTCGTTATACTTTTGGGTTAATCTCTTTTTTCCTGTTTTCAACGGTGAAGATTAGATCTAGTTTCAATTTAAATTAACGGTTATAATGATAACACATTAAAATGACTTACTCATTGTGCATATACAATGCAACTAGGGGCGTTCACAGTTCGGTTCAATTCAGCTCAGAGATTTGCAAATTTTCAGTCCCATCCCAAATTTCAGAGACATTCTTTTGCTAGATCTAGTACCATTCCAAAGAACCAAAATCTTCGGGAGGGAGATTCAAAGATTTTTGTAATGGAGAAAACGAGACTGGGGCGGTTCGGATATCGAAGATTATAAAATTATTCTATTAATCATGTCTTAAAGTATAAACAAATTATACAAACATATAATCTAAGTTTCAAATATAATAAAAAATATTATAAGCAGAAGAATAATTTTGATATTTAGTTCTTGAGATATTCAAATTCTCATTCCAAGTTTAGTTGACCAGCGGCTTGACTGATTTGTGAGTGCGGGTTTTTGTCATTGGTGAACTAATTTTGTCGATTTGTGAGTTGTGAGTACAAGTAGTTGACAGAGAGAGGAGAACAAAAGAATTCGGAGTGAAATACTTATTCTTTTAAGTTTCTAAGTCAAAATTACGTAGTTTTGATATTATATATATATATATATATATATTCGCTACTAGATGTGGTTCTTCAGTTTGGTATAGTTCGGAATATTTCTATGTATGGGTATTGTTTAAGATCTAGAACCATACCAAATAAAAATTTCAGAACCGTTCAGTTAGGAGAAAGTAAAAAATCATATGTTTTTTGGTTCTGGTTATTCTTTGTTTAAATATTCGGTTCGGTTCGGAAATCTTCAAGTCTTGTGCACAACCCTATATGCAACAAAAATAAACTTAATGTGTTGTTACTTTTTTGTCCGTTAAATTAAATTAGATTTAATTTTCACCCTTGAAAGTAGGAAAAGAAAATTAAGCGAAAAGGGCATTAGCTCATCCTGAGAAACAGATAGATAATTGAATTCAAGATAAGATTAATGTTGTCTTTTCACTCTATGTATATATAGAAAGTGATATTTAAATGGCAGAAAATAAAATTGGGACCGACTGAGATATTACATCATAATTAAGGGATTTTTGGATAATTCTCCCACTTTTTCTTTATAACTGATGACATCTTCACGGTTTGTATCAGAATTTCTCGATGAAGTTCTGATTGCAATGTCTACCAATCGTTGTAAAAAGATTTTCTTTTCACCAAGATTTACTCTAACATATATGTACAATTATAAAGCTATGCTAAAATATATAGACCTGTTTAATTTAGAAAATTTTCATTTTTAAAAAAAATTAGAAATCCGAAATGAGAAAATAAAAAATTTGTTCAAAAAATAATCTATGAAAAACATAGTTTTTAGTTTTGCATTTAATTTCTATCCAAAACACACATAAAAAATTAGATTAATAGTAATTTATTTTTAATTTCTTGCTTTCTTTATAAAACTTGTTTTTAGTTTTTAGAATTAAACATATTTTCTAAATGTTTTCAGTTTCTAAAAAATAAAAAGAAAACTGAAAATAAAAAATAAAAAACTATTTTCTAAAGTAAATATTGGCATAGTATCTCACCAATGAAGAAAAATGAAGCAAATCCGGGTAATCTTATCCTTGTTTTATTAATTCCACATTTATTTACATCTTATTCACCAAGCTGTCTAGTTTTAGAGATTGTAATCTCAACAGATCAACTAATTGTGCAAGCGTTGCTCAAGTAAGTGACAACCAACGTAAGCAATGAATGAAGTGGCCTTTTCAGGCCTTCACTCCACCTAATACATCCATTATAAATCATTTTTGCCCCAAATGAGGAAATCAACTTCATCCACTCAACACAGCAGTAAACACAACAAGGGTTATTTTACAATCAACTCATCAAGCACATGGAGAAGTCTTCAATGAAGCTGGCTCTCGTGATCCTTCTCTTGGCTTTCACCGCTGGTAACAACTCTCATTTCCCTTTTTTTTTGATAAGTCAGTTTGATTAACTTGAATTGAACGGTTGGCTGTTAGTGTCAGAGACAGCTCCAGTATCAATAAATTATGAAGTGTCATCGATTAATGTTATTACATGCATTGTGATTAATTGAACATACATGATTTTAAAAGTGAGTAATATCCATTGACAGGTAGGCAATTTGGATCAGAATCAAGAATGTTGAAGTCAGGGGATGCATGTAACTTTGATAATGAGTGCTACGGCATATTGCCAGCTAAACATAAGGGAATGAAATGCATATGCCTATCCCATTACTGTAAATGCCTTCTTCCGGATGAGTTATTTGGAGCTAATCACCTCATAACCCACCCTTAATTACTCACAAACCAACACCTCTTGTACTTTTATTTTGATGGCATTACCTATTAAATAAAATTATTACCTTTTTATCGTCCATATATATGTTGCAAAATAATTATATGATCTTGATCGGTTCCTTTCTTTTTTTATCGAAAGGGCATTATTTGATTAGAATTTCTGGATTCATTTCGATCTTATAAGGTGAAAGTTAATTAAGGGCTTGGCGGAATTAAAATACTGTTAAAATCATCAATTTTTGGTCTAACCTATCGAAAAATGTTGTAATTACGCTAGTTAAATTGAGTCTATTAAGTGTTAACATGGCATGCTATCAGTATATTGCATTATTAAGACAAAGTGGCTTGCTCCGTCAGCTAGCACTTGATGAAAATGCCATTGGAAAACCTGAACTTTGTAATGATACGTCATAATCGAACAGATTTTTGTTTCAGACGATCAATTAAGAGAGGCTGCAATTAGTTTTTGAAAGGTTGGATATAGAATTAATAAATTTTTTTAAAGATAGGCTACAATTGCTAAAAATTAAAAACTTAAGTTTTTAATGCTATTATTTAGTTAATCAAGTGTCTTATGACATGGCATGACATGTTATGAACCACGTAAATATAATGGTGTCACGTTATCTCTTAATCAGAATTTAAACGAAAGCCAAAACTAATGTATTTATATGAAGGATGGACATTTTACAACATTTTTGAAAGGTAATGCTAGAGTTTTAGTAAATTAAGATCTGCCATTTCAATAGCCGCTACGAACCCACTATTGCTGGTTTTATTTCACCTTTGTAAATCCGCTCCTTTGCAATCGGTCCTGCCCTTTTGTTTTTGCAGGGACGACAGCTGCTCTTTTGTTTTGTTTTTATTTTGCAATCACCTATTTGGTTTCACGCAATGCTTTTGATTAGGCTGGTTTGAAACCGTATAGCGGTGGTTGGTTGGTTTTTGTAGCTGTTTAGGACCAATGTTGTGGCTTCTTAGGTTATTTCTTATCCCCTTAGATATTCTCTGCTGGCTGTGAACAGTTATGTTCTAGATTCTCTCTTTGGTGCAATGTGCTCTATCTGTATTCAGATTGTATTCATTTTACGAATGAAGATGCAAGCACTTCTCTCGATAAAAAAAAAGAGCCGTTAACTAAGTTCGCAAAAGTTTGATAAATTTCGTTTGCACATCAAAAAATCGACGGGGGAGAGCCACCGCTGAAACCGAAGTTCAAAGCCAAACTAACAGAGACAACAACCCAATCGAAGTGAGAGACAGGAAAGATGGGAGCCGATAACGGTGAGGTTGTGGATAGAAGCAGGAAAAAAAAAGAGAGTACATCCTGGAATTTTTGAAACAAACTACGACATTGCGTAGCACGACGATTAGAATTTTTGTTATTTATGTGAAAAGAAAATTAGTTATCAAAAAAATTGAAAATAAAATTTTACAATTAATGATTACTATTTATTATGTATGTGATTTTTTTAGATTTTTTTTATTACTTGCATCCTGATTTTCTTATTTTATGACTTCTTTTTACTTTTTCTTTATCTATTTTAAACATTTAATTTTTTATATTCATTTCTCTAATCTACATTAATTTTCTCATCAAACTATAGATTTTGACGAAATAGTTTGTCTCGCATAACTTTGCAATTGTCTTTCTTTCAAAACCTTTTGGGAAGCTCATCTAAAAGAATTTGTCTCTCTTGCATTTGCTCCTCTTAAAGATGTTTGATTAAGCAAACACTTGATACTAACTTGAGTAATAAGACTCTTTTTTTTTATAAAATATAAAAAAGAATGGTATATGTAAAAAGATCTATGAATTTAAAGCCACCAGTAGAGTTCTAGTTTTAAAAATTATTTTCTAAAAGCCATTTGTAAATGAAGAAAGCTTAAGTAATGAATTAAGAGCCACCAGGAGAGATTAAAATGTCATGTCAATGGCTGCGGGGCTTGCAGCCCACTAGTAGGTAACCCGGTTGATGCTTGCAATCCTGGATTTGAAATCGACGACATGCAGAAAATGAATGTGTGGGTTTATTGTCTCCTCATATTGAGTTAAGACTTGATAAAAAAAATGTCATGTCAATATACAATACAATCCATTTGGTAAAATAAAACGAAAACTCCCTAACTTTTATATATATATATATATATATATAGATTCACAGTGAAATTAACAAGTTATGCTCTTAATACTAGGATTTGTGTAATTAAATCTCCTAAGCATGCTAAGTGTATATACACCTAGCGAAATTAACAATTTTCACAAAATTGCGGCAAATCTACTGATTAAATGCTGTTAATACAACATCGTATCCCAGAGAATTAAGTATTCCTAATTGTGTTATCCCTCCAGGATTGTGTTATAATGCTAATTAAGTAATTAAATTACAATGTTAATTAAATAAATCAGGCAAATTAGTTAAACATATCTGACAGCAAGGCTGTGTAGTCATCTCTTCTTTGCAACAAAAAGAAAGACAATCTTTGGTCATAATTGCTTAACAAGGACAAGATTCGCTTGCCTTCTTAATCACACTAATCCACCTATATAAATTTAGCCTCAATGAGGTCAATATCAAAACATAGAAAGGTTATTTTCTTTAAAAAATCAGTCAAGCATGGACAAGTCTTCTACCAAGCTCTTTCTTTTGCTGCTGGTAAATCTTAATCTTTGATGTCATTGCATGCATATGACAATGCTAATTAATTGAAACCTTTTGCAATCCTTTTTCTATTTTAATTTAGAAGAATTTGAAGGTATCATTTACATATATTGACTAGAAGAAATTAAAGCAGAGGTGGATCCTTAGAGGATAGGGCGACCACCACCATATTTGTCATAATTTCTTTTAGCGTTGATAATCTAGTAAAATGCAAAATCATTTTTTTTTCTCAAAATTAAGTTCAACATCCTTGCAACATAAAAGGTAATGTTTGGTGTCTTCATTTTAGACAAGTTTATTTTTGTTTTGAATGGACATAGATTAAAATATGTGGGATTTTGCCCTTCAAAATTAGCAATTGTGATCCGCCACTAAATTAAATTTTATATATGTTGGCAGTCCAAATTTGAGAAGCAAAAAGAGAATTGAGGGGGATTATAGGCAAAAGATGCAACACCAAAGAAGACTGTAGTCCACTGCCAAATGGTTGTGTTTGCATAAACAATATTTGTGTTTGCAATACTCCCTCAACACTCGCGCCAAGATTGGTGTAAAAGGACTTGAACCAGGTGCAAGCAAGCATTGGTGTAGAAGGCCTTGAGCCAGGTGCAAGTGTAGAAGGACTTGAATCAGGTACAAGTATCGGTGTATAAGACCTTCAAACATAAGCCAATATTACCTATAACAGCATTTATATATTTTTGAACAATTATTCTATAAGATTATGCTTTGTAACTGTGATAAGGATATTTCTAAATTCGATAGAAAAAGATAGGACAAAATCTCACATTGGACATGTCGTGAGAGGTGTGTCTTCGGCATGGCGTTAAGGAAAATGAAGGATTGACAGCATAAAACAGTTCAAGTTTTTTAGGTTTGATGATCAATATTTGTGGTGTGCTTATTATGAAGTAGAACGCTTTGTCGTATGAACGTTTTGGTAAATATCAATGTAAATGCATACGTTGCATAATCAACTTTATGGAAAATAAATGGTCGTAGGTTCATACATTGGAGGCAAGGGCCAAGGGGAGGGACCAATTGTTTCATTTCGGCGCCGCATAGTTGATGACCGCCGAAGATATAGTTTATTTTATGGCCGTTTTAAATGCAGATGTGGAGAAGATATCATGTGTGTATCGCCCATTAATCCTTCTTCTTCTTCTTCTTCTTCTTCTTCTCTTGATCAAGCTGAAGGCCAAGATCAACAGTAACCAGCTACAACTTTAGCATGCACAAATGTGGGTGTAATTAATTTACGTTGGACAAACAAGAAGTATGATCATTCACTCCATTTGCTTAATAAAATCTGATGAAGGTAGCACTGATAATTGAGGACTCGTATCGTGCAATAGAGCAATATGCTCCTTGGAAGCTTGTCTCGTTGTAGTATTACGGTGACCGCACTAGTGCACGAATCTAAGTGCGCTGTTGATGTAGCTATAGCTCTGGAACATTCCGTAGCTGAGAGGTAATGCCTGCATGATAATGCTCAGTAGAGATATGCTACTACTAATCGCTCTCGACTCCTCTTTTTTCAGTAAAAAAAATCTAATGAAGGAATACATTTTTTTATGTCATTTCATAATTGCTGTGAGAATCGAATATTCTATTTCTCAGACTCTAGTGCCAATAAATCACAAGATCATTGATTGAAAAAATATATATATGTTAATACTTTTTTTTTCTTGAATAAGTATCAGTATTAAAGAAATGTCGAATAGAGAAACTATAATCAATACAATAGGCATGCACTTGAAACCAGAAAGTTCTAGTACTATTCTAATTGTGGTGGACAAAAACATGATTTACTTTTTGGAATATCTCCAAGAAAAATAAATAGAGAAATACTTCAAAAATAATAATATTAGCATATTACATATGTCATCACCCCCTTTTTTGGTAATGCCAATAATTAAAAAGAATTTTTTTTTACAAAAATAGTAATTTGGATTCGATTTTTTTACTCGATTATACCGTCCAATTCGACTTCTCAAATCCAGCCTCAGTTTTTTTTCTTGTGAAAATTACACCCTGTGTAACTTTTGGGAAACAAATTGCTCTATTGCAGCGGTTTGAAATATATTTTAGAATGATTAAAATTGCTAAATTAAACAGATGTTCAGATTTAGGAGAGAGAATTAATCCCCTATAATGTCGGTTTTTATTATGTTTCCATAATCAAGTATTCCCTTTTTTTACTTAATTTTCAAAAAGAAAAACAAGACGGGTTTTGTTCTGATCCCTATTTCTACGATTGCGGTTAGTGTGGAGCCATGGTGCGAGTTGAGTGTGTGTTCTTTTTACTGGTGAGTGAAATATGCCTTTCAATCGTATATTTCAAGTATATTTCATTATTATTGGTGATCTGTGTTGGTTTGAGTGATTTGTAGCGTGAGTTCTGTTTTCTTCTCTTCAACTTTCTCAATTTGTTTCGTTCGTTTGGTGTCAAACGATTCGGTTGGTTTTGGTTGTGTGTTGTTCAACACAATGAATGTGTGGGGCTTGCATGTGGTTGTGGTTTTCCTGTTTTATGTTGTTGATGATTTCGGATGTGGTGTTTAAGTCAATGATGAAGTACTTAAAATCTTTATTCTTTTGTGTACCAAGTGTTCGTTTAAATGTCTGACTCAGGGGAAACAAGTGTTAAGAGATCTTTCCCAAAGTTTGAATTTTTTGATTGACTGTTTTTGCATTCATCTTACATTTTTTTTGTAATGTTTGTTGGTTTCTTGATTCTGTTCTTTTTTTCCTTCTTTTAGGGTGTTGTTTGCGGTGGGATTCTGTGTTGTCGCAATGGGGAGGAGCAAAGTTGATGGTAATGTTGCTGTGATATCACTTACGAGGACTAATACAGCCAATATCACTTGAATAAGACCGTAATAATAAAGGGAAATTACTTTATTTTATGTCTAGACAGCCAATATCACTTAAGTAATAACATAATAATAACGAGAAAACAGAATGAAGTTGCATTGTGTAATGTGTTGAAGCGGGTATTATTTGGTTTGGGTAGGGAGAAACGAGATTTGGTTGCTGTTGAATTTGCAGTGGCGGGATTTTTTTGGATTTTAGATATGCAGAGACGGGGAATTTGTTGAAATGTCATGCTTGTTGTTACCGGCTTTTTTGGTTTTTGAAATGGCAAGTGGATGCTGGTTGGAGTCTCCTTGATAATAAATATTTGTGTTGTTGACCACTTCCCACCTGATTATCTCCTGAATTGTAGGTCGTGCACATCTGTTCAGTTTTTTTTTTTATCAATAAAAGGGGAGTCGAGGTAACCAGTAGTAGCATACTCTGCTGGGTGTTACTATGCAGACATTACCGCTTTGTTACGGAATGTTTTAGAGAGCCATAGCAGACACCGGCAATGGGCTTAGGTCCATGCACTAGTGAGATCATCGTAGTACTGCAGTGAGACAAGTTTCTTGGGAAATTCATTGCTCTAGTGCATGATACTAGTCCGCAACAATAGGCAAAACAAAATTGTCGTTGCTCTCACTTGAACATGCGCCATGCGAACAAGGGTCAAACACCCTTTCTGCCAGGCTACCTGCGTTGTGCACATCTGTTTAGTTTGGTCTTCAATTGTAAATGGTATTGTAAAGGGTCTGTAGATGAAAGAAGGTTTATGTGGAGTCTTTATCTGCAATTAGTTTCAAAAAGTGTTACATGTGTGTTAAAATCCTTCTATTCTTCAGCTTGGGCCTATTAAATTAATTCAATTATTTATCTTTAGCCCATTTAATTTAAGTCCATTTTATTTATAAACCCAGCCCATTCATTCTAACCTCAATTTTCCATCATCATTAACCTACAAGGCTGCAACCCAATTTTTTAGTCACTAAAATTGCACTCATTCAGTTCATTTTCAACTCAGCAAAGAATCATGGCATGGAAAATGCAACACATGAGTCACCTGACATTGCTTCTGAGAGCATCCCTAACACACAGTTAATGTCTGACATTGACCGTGCGTTAGATTAAACTCTCTCATTAGGGAGAGTTTGAAATTTTGGTGCATGAGGCGGATCAAATAAGGGGTGGATTGTCAAATCAGTGAACACCACCTATTTTTTTATATTTTTGTTAATTTTTTCTTCTTTCTTTTTTTTTTTAATTTTTTCTTTTCTTTGTTTTTTATTTCTAATTAATTTTTAAAACACTATAAATAGATTTTTTAAAATTTTTAATAATTCAACTTTTTAATACTCTTAAAATGTTAATTTAACTCAAATAATGATCCACACAAAATATTTATGTAAAAATTTGCTTATATTTTTGTTTAATATTTATATGTTATTATTTGTATGTTGTAAATAAATTGAATAATGAGTGAAGTGACTATAGGTCTCATATTAGAGTATAATAAGAGGTCAACTGATGTATGCTAAATGTACATAGTTATTTAAGCATTAATCGATAGCATTTTGGCCCTAAGTGTGCCTAATTATCCACAAATTTATTCTCTTTTTATGATTTGTGTAGTGTAAATGAAATGTATGGATTGTTGATGAAATTTGATGGAAATAACATAAAAAAGAAGTCATCAAAAGGAGTCCAACTGGTAAGAAAAAACGACAGACAAATCAACCCAAGAAGAGCTACTTCCATCATCACACCTTGCAGTCATGGCCATGATGGAAGGTGTGATCAACAGTCAAAGGCCCAAACAAAGCAGTGAAGGGTCACGATCATGAACCAAGACCGTGACCAAATCATGCTTAGGTTGTGACTCAATCACGGCGATGAGTCACGACAGTGAAGCTTGGCTATGATGCATTCACACCCCAATGATCACGCCAGTGATGAAGATTGCATGCAAGGCCGTGAGGATCAAGCAATTTCTTCCATGATCCAGTAGCTCCTCACGGTCATGACCTTGACCGTGATGGTGACCGTGATGGCCTCACGGTCATGGCTCATGGCAGTGATGCTAGGCCGTGATGTACCACAGAAACTGGACAAAAATTGTGATGAGGAAAGAGAAAGTGTGGGGACTAAAGGTACATTCAAGGGGCATTTTGGAGAGAATTTTTGTAAGGTTTTGAGGTCATGTAAAGGGGTATAAATACTCCTTAAACTTACCCTTTTAGGCATTCTTGGTGAATCCTAAAATCATTCTTTTTGTTTCTTTCAAAATTTAGATTAATCAATCTAGAATTTTGTGCAAGAATAAAAATGGGAGCTTGAAGGTTGGGCATCTCTTGAAGGTGACTTGAGGAGACTTCTTTACATCAACTCTTCATATAATTCTTCACATTTGTGTTTGATTTCAATGTTTTATTTTTGCTTTTATTGCTTTATTTTTTTTAAATATGGTAGCTTAAATCTCTTGTTAGGACTTAGAGATGTAAACTGTTAATAAATACTTGCTATTTAATGAATGGGTATTGATTCATGTGCCTTGAATTATTATATTTGAAGTTTTTTTAATGGGTCTTATGATTTATGTTCTTAA
>CAODLS013572854.1:0-11685 GCA_948243855.1 Flueggea neowawraea | reverse complement strand
ACACCTAAACAAAGTGATAAGTGTTATCATTTGTTTGACTTAGTCAGGATCACTTATAGATTAAGGAAATGTTTTTAGCATAAATAAGGGTGATCGGGTTCCATGCCTTATGCTGACAATGATATCGAGAGGCAAATGGTTATATAAGATTGTAATTAGGTTATGTTGATTCGTAATTGACATTCATTTCAATTTGGGTAATCATAATGTCTTGCTAGAGACCAATTATGATTTATGCATTTTAAATTAATTTTAGACTCATTGCCAACATTGAATGAACCTACAAGATTGCACACAATAGAGATATGGATTGGTTACAAAGATTCTCTATTTGTAGTAATTGAATTATTAAGATGATTAATTTGATTAATCAATAATAAATCAAGATTTTATGATTTATGTGTTAAATAAAATTTAATACATAATCCATTAATGTAATGGGCTTTTAATATAAATCACTAGTTATTAGGGTTATGGGTATTTAATTATGCATAATAATTCGACCCATACGAGTGGTTTAATAAATGATAATGTATCATATAATTAAAAGTCCAATTACATTAATCAAACCCATTAGAATTTTGGCACAACCTAACCTACTTAGGAGTGAGAAAATTTAGCACACTCATCCTAATTAGGAGGAAGAAATTCGGCACACACCACCTCTTTTATTGTTTAGGAGTCACTTTCCTTGTTTAACAAGGATGAATTCGACACATGTACTAACTAATTAGGAGTCCATGACTAATTAGGAGTTTTATTCTTGTGTGACAAGGAAAATAAAACCCTAATTTGGATGTGACAAAAATAATTAGGAAGTGATTATTCTTGTGAGATAAGAAAGGCAAACCCTAGTGTAACTAGATTAGGAATTCTATAAACTCCTTCTAGATTAGGAAGAGACCGAATTCTTGGAGAACAAGGAGAGAGAAATTTTGGCCTTATTATGCACCTATTTAGGTCTCCTCTTATGCCTATAAATAGGGTGTACTCATTGCTATTCTTTCATGGCTTGGCCGAATTAGTGAGTGCCACAAACAAAAGAGAGAAAATTATTTGTGAGTTTAGAATAGAGATTCTAAAAGAATTTCTAGCACACATTAGCCTAATCAACGATCTTGTGTGTGTGTGTGTGAGTAGAGGGGAGTCGTCTTTTGGCAGTCCCTATTGTTAATAGCATTCGGCTCAACACAAATCAAAGGAAACAATTCGACAATTCCAGCTTTTGGAGAAAAGCAATTCGGCTAAGTTATAAGGTATATATATTCGGCCTCCTTTTATTAATTATGATTACATACAGTGTTCTTGGATGTTTCTTGTGTGATATTATTGTTTTTTCGCTACGCATATTCGATGTTTATTTGCATAAGAAACCCAACATACATATTTTTAGAAAATTTATATCAGAAATCATATTTAAGCGAAACATAGTATTTATTTTAGAATGTATCCAAAGGAAAATAATATAATCCGTTTATATTATTTTTTAAAAAAACAATCCAACTTCCTCAAAAGCATAAAATCTTCCAAAAACAAAGTGTCAATATTATATCCAAAAAAACTTGGATATTTTTTTGAAAACGAATTCTTCTCATTCACCAGAAATTCATAAAGTTTCCAAAAACAAATTCAAATCAGACAAGTTCTCACGTAGGCCAAATTTTAGGATTTCCAATCCATTAGTTATTCCAGATTACATGTTACGGTCATAGCACAACAAAAACATTTAAGTACAAGAGACACACAACATATGTGTCTGAAGCTGCTCTCCACCCACCTGGATATCCAAGCGGAATGGCCCGATCATGCATCACCGGTGGTTGGCTGACCTCGCTAACCAAAATACGAAGCTGAAAAAAATACTAGAAACAAAAGCAAACGAGACACTGGTAATGTGGTTGTACCAAAATGCGTGCATATGCATATGCAAACTCAGACGTTCAAACAAATCCCAAAAATATTCATTTCTAAAGGCTAATATATATATACCAAAAAATTACACATTGGTGTAAAATTACACTTTGAACTCTAGGCTTCAAAAAATTACCAATCAGTCCCCAAAATGTACAAATTCATAAATTACTCCAAAAACTCCAAAATTATATCTAAGACCTCAAAATATCCAAAAATATCCCCAATTATATGCAAAATTATATTTTGACCCCTAATTGCAAAATATCACTTCTAGTCCTCAATGACAAATTACCCATTTAGTCCAACTTCTGATTTCACCGATAAAAATTGAAACCAATCATGCAAATTGGTCAATCTCAACCTTAGGAGCAAGAATATACAATTTGTCTGCTAGAAACAACTCCAAAATTTGAGGATTTAAGCTAAAATCGAACCTAACCCTAATTCCACCAAATACACCTCAAATATTTCTATTCAAAGCTTAAATCATGTTCATTCAAGTCTCCTATAACCTATTCTAGCATCCTGTAACCTCCATTCATCCAAAATCATTCCAAAAATGAAAACACATTTCAAATTCGGACCAAAACAACAAGAAGAAGTTTGATGCCAAAAATGATGAAATAAATGAGCAAAGATGTCCAATCTTACCTCAGAGATGATGAAGACATGTTGGAGGAACAAAATGAGAGTGATTTGAGTGAATTTGGGTGAGAAATGTCAAAGAAATCGAGTGAATAATGAAGGAGGGTTGAATGAGGGTTTATAAAGACAAAGCAAAGAAAAACGACGGCGTTTAGGCACTTCCCGTATAATTTTTGCAAGACACGTGTGTCTCTGCCCGTGTAATGCCCAGATGCATGCTGCAAGCAAGACACAATCATTTCTTCAAGACACAAACAAAGTGCTTAGGGACACAGACATGAATTCGTGTCCATGTGTTGAAGAAAATCCGACAATTGGTCAAGGCATTAAGACACAACCAAAGCTCGGTCCATGTCCATGTTCGTATAGGCTAAAAACACGATTTGTCTTGCCCAAAAACACGTCATTCGATTGCACAATCATCCAACATGATCAATGAGGCAAAAATCAACCTAAATCCATCAACATTCATCGCCCAAAATACCAAATTAATGAGTCAAATTCCAATAAAAAAATCAAAATCAAACTTAACCACACTCCAACACCATTGAAATGGGCAAGACGTTACATTGTGGGTCCATAAATGCCCCAAACCCGATCGATTTCATTGTCTGCTATCTCTCCTCACTCTCTTTTCTTTGAAGTCACTTCGGGACTCTTCCCCATTGCTCCCTTCTCGTTCCTAATCAGTTTATGAGGTAAGATTACATCTCTTTTTTGGTTTTGATTCCGTCGTCATGCTTTTGATTCATGGATTTGTCTTTGGTCGAATTGATTTGGGTTTGTAAATCTTGGATGATGTCTGATGAAATTAATTTAGAGGATGATAGAAAAAGTTGGATATGACTTAGATTATCATGATTCAAGCCTTGAATTAGAAGATTTGGTGAGTTTTGGTGTTTGGGCGAAATAGGGTCCGTTTGGAGCTAGGGTTTCTGGTTTTGATGGTTTTCTTGTTAGATTTGGATTTTTTCTGATATATCTTGACATATTAGAGTTAGAAATTCTTGAATCATGCTTGGATTCTGTAGATTTTTTGGGTTGTGCAAATGGGTTAGGGTTTGGACATATTTTCGTAGGTTCTTGAGGAATTTGAGTTGTTTTCATTAAATTAATCGTAGATTCATGTTCTTGAGGTTGAGATCTACCAATAGGGGTGTTTGGATTCAATTTTTATCTGTTGAATTGGGAGTTGGACTATTTTTGTAATTTGCCATTGAGAACCAAATGTGATATTTCATATCTAGGTGTCAATGCATATTTTGCATATATTTGGAGATTAGTTTGGATACATTTGGATATTTTAGGTCTTAATATGATTTTGGAGTTTTTGGATTAATTCATGAATACAAACATTTTGGGGACTAATTGGTAATTTTCCAAAGTTTAGGGACTAAACAGTAATTTTACATCGAGGTGTAGTTTTTGATCTATTATATTAAACTTTTATTATAAGTGGAATTTTTGGAATTGGATTGAGTGTCTGAGTCGGCATATGCATATGCACGTATTTCGATATAACCACAGTACCAGTGTTTCATTTGCTTTGTTTCTGATATACTCTATTTCTAATATCCCTGTTTCAGCTCCGTGTTTTGGTCAGTCTGATCAGCCAACAACCGGTGGTGCGTGACTGAGCCACTTAGCCTAGATATCCAAGTGAGTGGATGGCAGCTTTAGACACACAGGATGTGTCTCGAAACTGTATTTGTTTTTATTGTGTTCAACACATATTCTGCAATTAGACTAAGCTAAGGAATGACTTAATTAATAATCTGATTATATGATTTAGTAATCAGTGCTTTGTTTTCGAAAGTCGATATATATAATATATATCCTCTCTCTCTGTTTTTTTATTCTGATTTGCATGCTTTGTTTCTATATACCATATAATTATGGTTTTTGCTATTTCAGTAATAGATACCCTATTTTGGGATTTTAATACATTTTTCTATAACAAGTATTTTGTCTGGATGTCTTAATATCTTTTTGGAATACAATTCTTTTTGGTTCAAGTAAAATTTCTTATATAAATTTTCTGAAAAATATATGTATATATTTGAGTTAAGAATTTTCTTTGATAATTAGTAATTCATTTTTGGACTTCGATATATAAGTTATATCTTATGTATCTCTCTTTGTTTTTGATATGTTGTATCGCATGACTGTTTGTTTTTGGATTTAATAATAAGATATATATGTTTTTGGATATGTGGCACTTGTCCTACGTAGGGTAAACATAGCCTTTGGTATATCAATGCAATGTAAAAACCCTAGCTACCAGAGAGTGTTGGTAACCATGTTGTCCTGATCCGACACATGATTTGTTTCTGATTAGTGGCAGAGACCACGTTTATTATACACTTAGGTTGTGGTGGAGACCGCACCTGTTACACCTTTGTTTATAGTCCCTTATCCACGATATTATATT
Source organism: Flueggea neowawraea (assembly GCA_948243855.1). NCBI lineage: Eukaryota > Viridiplantae > Streptophyta > Magnoliopsida > Malpighiales > Phyllanthaceae > Flueggea > Flueggea neowawraea. The sequence continues at coordinate 6,695 of CAODLS013572854.1, read as the reverse complement.
TTTGCAACTGAAATTATTACTATTATAATGCCTATGTGGAAACCCTCTGATTCTGGAATTTCTGATAAGCTAAAAAGGTTTTTGACTTCTTTTCTGAAGTTTTTGGTACAACTTAAAAAGGTTTTTTTTTGGATTTTGTTTTTGAAACCTCTAATAAGATAAAATGTTTTCTGAAGGGGTTTGCTCTGTTTTTGAAAGCATATCGGCCTTGGTAAAGTTTGAAAATATTCTTGAAGGATTTTTGCATAGTTCCTAAATGATTTCGTGCATGTTGTTTGCATTGTTTGCAAAAATATGTAAAATCAAATACAAGGCGACCAAATAGCAAATCAGAGTATCAAAAGACAAAATATGAAAACTTAGTAACCCAACAACATTTCGGTGCGGAGCTCTAAAACAAAAGGAGTATCTCGGCCAAGAGGGCCACTAACCAAATAAAGAGACGCCCACTAAACGGAGATGCCAAACGGTTGCTGAGTCAAAGATCAACTTGTAAGATAGAAACAAGATAAATAAGGAAAAGAAATGGGGTCAGAACCCAGTGAGGGACAACTCTTCAAATGCCTCATACGTGCCTCACAAGGACTGGTTTGAAAATCGTTGAAAAACTACCACATACGGGTCAGTTTCAGAAAAGAATGTTTCGAAAACATTTACACACAAAGCAAACACATGCACATAAGCATAACGATACTAATAGTATCACAATAAAAAACAGAGTATAAGTAACGTGGGATCGATAATATCAATGGTGGGAAGTGCACCAATCAATCAAAATGTAGTAATCGTGGACTTTGCCACTAATCAGAAGTAAATCATGTGTCGGGCTGGGACACATGGCTACCAACATCCCTAGTAGCTGGGATTTGTCAAAGCATTGGTATACCAAAGGCTACGTACTGCGTAGCTAGGTGACCCACATCGGATACAAAATCTATAATATCATAATATACAGAAGCAAAACATGCAATTCAGAATTAAAAACAGAAAGGGGATATATATGTATATATATATCGAGTTCCAAAAACAGAGTAGTGAATATTATTCATGTAATCAAATTATTAACTTAGCCAATCATTGATTAGTCAAAATTCAGAATATGTGTCACAACACAACAAAAACAATATAGTTTCAAGACACAGCCTATATATCTGAAGCTACCATCCACTCACCTAGATGTCCAAGCTCTAATGGTCAAGCACGACTGACAAGTGACTAATCACACTGACATGAGCAAGAAGCTGAAATAGACATAAAAAACAAAGCATATCAGAAACAAAGCAAACGAGACACTAGTACTCTGGCTATACCAAAATGCGTGCACATGCATATGCATACTCAAGCACCCAAAAATACATTTTCACCCTCAATTGTGCAAAATCACATTTTGACCCATATATGCCAAATATTCCATCTTGTCCTCAATGGGAAATTACACAAATAGTCCAACTTCCAATTCAACCAAGAGAAACCTGATCTAAACACCCACAATGGTGAGTCTGAACCTCAAGAACATGAATCTACAATTAGATTACCAAAAGCAACTCAAAATCCCCAAAAATCACAAAAAATCCGTCGAAACCCTAACTCGTATATACAACTCATCAAATCTACAAACACCAAGCATAAATAAAGTATTCCTAACTTCAATCCATCAAGATATACCAGAAACAACTCCAAATCCAACAAAGAAATCATCAAAATTTGGAACCCTAACTCCAAACGGACCTAACTCGTCCAAACACCAAAACTCACCAAGACCAAAGCTAATCCTTATGATTTGGACCTCAAACATCCATATTCTAACAACAACCAAACCCCATTCCAACAGAAAAGACATAATCTAAACGAATAACCAATTTCAGCCATAAACCTGAGATGCACAAATCATGATCAAAACAGAGAAAGAGGGATCAAAAAGTGTTTCTTACCTCAAAAATTGAAGTGAAAGCAAAGAGAAGCAAAGAGAGATGGAGAGAAATAATTGAGGCAGTAATGTTGGTGGTTGAAGAGAGTTATGGTCGAAGAAAGGGGAAGATGGGAGTATTTAGAAACCCACAAAGCTGAAACGTTGTGTTTCACTCAAAACTACCCAGACAGGACACACACACATATATATATATATATGTACATCTATATTTACATCTACATATACATATGTACATATATAGATGTACATATATATATGTGTACACACTCACACACACACACACACATATATATGTATATATACATATATAACAAGATTCGATAAAGGGATTAGATACATGAGTTTCTAGATATAGGAGTGACTGTGTCACTAAAGTACGTCTGTCTGGCCGAACACACAACTACCATATCTCTTTAGTGAAAGGGTTTTCTCAAACATTGGTATACTAAAGGCTACGTACATCATAGCTATGATCCCATATCAAATTATAAAATATATAAAATTCATATCAGACAAATAGATATATTAGAGAATGAAACTGTAATACCCCGCATGTTCTAATTGGAATCCTATAGTATTCCGTTGGGTTTCAAAGTTATTTGAGATGTTGGGAATCTTGATTCTCGAGTTGGGATGTGTTCGAATGTTGTTTTGTGTGTGTAAAGCTTGCTAGAGGTCATCTACGTGTCTTGAAAGGGTTTCTAAGAACGTAGATCAACATTTGAGTTGGACCGTGAATGTGCTTAAACACGTTTGCTTGCGTTGAAGAGCTCTGTGTACGTTCATCATCACTTGGGCTTGAACTGTGAGTGAGTGAAGTGCTCTACATGCATTGCATGGGTGGAATGCACGTTGATTTTGGATATGAGAATGATGGATCAGCAAATCTTCCATCTACGTGCGTTACGGATTGTATAACCACATAGAGGATGGAACTACATGCATAGATTGGGTACTACGAATGTAGATGTGTCCTTTCTGGGTGACTTTGAGTGAAATGCAATATTTTGGCTTTGTGGGTCCATAAATACATCCATCTGCCCTTTCTTCGGCCATGACTCACTTCAATCACCAAAATTTCTGCCTCATTAATTTCTCTCCATCTTCCCTTGCTTCTCTTTGCTTCCACTTTGGTTTTTGAGGCAAGAAACACTCATTGATTACTTCTTTATTCATTTTGATCATGATTTGTGCATCTAGGTTTTATGGCCAAACTTGATGATTTGTTCAGATTCCTTCTTTTTTGTTGGAATGGGGTTTGGTTGTCGTTAGAATATGGATGTTTGAGGTCAAATTCATAAGGATTAGCTTTGGTTTTGGTGAGTTTTGGTGCTTGGAGGAGTTGAGTCCGTTTGGAATTAGGATTCCAGATTTTGATGATTTCTTTGTTAGATTTGGAGTTGTCTCTGGTATATCTTGATAAATTGGAGTTAGAAATTCTTGATTCATGCTTGGTATTTGTAGATTTGATGAGTTATTGATATGGGTTAGGGTTTGGATGGATTTTCCGTGATTTTTGAGGAATTTGAGTTGCTTTTGTTAATCAAACTATAGATTCATGTTCTTGAGGTTGAGATTCACCAAAATGGGTGTTTAGATCCAGTTTCTATCGGTTGAATTGAAATTTCTACTATTTGTATAATTTTCCATTGAGGACTATAGGTAATATTTGGCATCTAGAGGTCAAAATATGATTTGGCACATTTGAGGATGGAAATGGATTTTTAGGAATTCGTTTGGGTACTTGAGTCTGCATATGCATGTGCATGCATTTCGGTACGGTCACAATACCAATGTCTCATTTGCTTTGTTTTTGATATGCTTTGTTTCTAATGTCTCTGTTTTAGCTTCTTATTTCTGTTAGCGAGATCAGCGGCAGTGGTGCCTGACCATTAGAGCTCGAACATCCAAGTGAGTGGATGACAACTTCAGACACATATGCTTTGTCTAAAAATTGTATATGTTTTTGTTGTGTTCGATACATATTCTGAAATAGGACAAATCTAAGGATTGTTTAATTTAATAAATTAATAGTATTCAATACTTTGTTTTTTGGAAATTTGATATATATACATTATATTTCCCCTCTCTATTTTTGATTCTGAATTGCATGTTCTGTTTTTGTATATTATGATACTATGGATTTTGCATCCGATGTGGGACGCCTAGATATTGGGTATGTAGTCTTTAGTATACCAATGATTTGACAAATCCCAACTACTAGGGATGTTGGTAGCCATGTGTCCTGGCCTGACATATGGTTTGCTTCTGATTGGTGGCAGAGTGCATGAGTACTACACACTTTGATTGGGTGTTGCAGATCCCATTGATGATCTTACTAGTCCCACATCACCTATACTCTATTTTTTACTCTGATACTATTAGTATCGTTATACCTGTGTGTTAGTTTTGTGCCCTAGTTCAATCGTGTATACATTGTCATTTGGTTTATTTAATAAAAGAGGCATTTTATTTCTATGAAATATTATTCATTTTATGAAGATGAAACTCCATGAATGGTCTATCTTTCCTTATGCCATCAAGTGCGTGACTTGATAGTAAAACCATAAGGACAAAAAAGGATGTTATTCTAAATAACCCTAATCGATCATTATCATGGGAATGATGATGAATTAAGATTAGTATGTTATTAAGTAAGATAATCATGTTTTACTGATTATGGATATGAGATATCAACTTAGAACATAGATGCATGTTGGAGAACATGTATTGGACTGGCCCGCAATGAAAGCATTTCATGGATTGTTGTCACAAAGTAGCTTTCATGCAGTGGTGATGTTTGAGTCATCTGACTGAAACTCACTATCGACTCCTACATGAGGAATCACATGTTTTGACTTGTCAAACATTATCCGTAACAGGGTAACAATAAAAGCTATGATTGGATATGTCATGAATCATGTAGAGGAGTGATAGTGAGAGTGATTGATTTGTTCATCCTATAGAGTGATATCTCTTGGCCACTTGATGGAATATATGCAAAATCGAATGAATTGATAAAGGGTTTTATCAATGTCATTTGTTATATCAATCTACTGAAGATCAAGAAACATGCTAAGTAATATAAGGTTGACATGTGACAATGCCTTATGCTTAGATGAGATATCGTGAGACAAAAGAACTAAATATCAGACTGTGAAAGTTTAACTCGGATCATCGACATCCACTCGATTTTGGGTTGCCATAATGTATTACTAGATATCGTTTATGGACTTTGGGCCCAAAGATTTGGGACAAGGCCCATTGCCAAATTAGAGTGGGCCTATTGGGTCACACACAAGAATGAATTGGATTGGTTACAAATGTTCTCTCTTTTGTGATGATTGAATTATTAAGATAATTAATTTGATTAATTGATAATAATTCAGGGTTTTATGATTTATGTGTTAAATAAGATTTAATACATGATCCATTAATGTAATGGCTTTTTAATATGAATCACTAATTATTTAATTATGTGTGACATATTTTGGCCTATGAGTGGTTTATTCTTATGATAATGTATCATATAATTAAAAGCCCAATAACATTAGTAAGAACCCATGTGAATTTTGGCATACCCAACCTATTTAGGAGCATGAAAAATTTGGCACATTAAACCTAAATAGGAGGGAGAAATTTTGGATCACATCTTCCTATTTTTTTGGAGTGTTTATCCTTGTAAGATAAGGAGAATTTTGGCACATGCACAAACTAATCAGGAGTCCAAGACTAATTAGGATTTTTTATTCCTGTGTGACAAGGAAAATAGGAAGTGTTTAATTCTTGTGGGACAAGAAAGGCAAACCTAGTGAGACTAGGATTGGAAATCCAACACCCTTTTTTTTTATTAGGAAGAGGCTGAATTCTTTGAGGACACAGAGAGGGAAATTTTGGCCATATTGTGCACCTATGTAGGTCTCCTCATATGCATATAAATAGGATGCACTCCTTGCCATTCTATTCATTCCAAGGCAAAGCCGAAATTAAGAGTGTCACATTCAAAGAGAGAAAATTATTTTGTGAGCTTTAGAATTGAGATTCTAAAAGGGTGCTAGTACACTCCACCAATCCAAGGTAAGTTTTTTTGTGTGGATACCTCTAGACACGTTCGCGCAAAGGTAACGTGAGAAACAAAGGGTGGTTCGGGTTTTAATACTAAAAGCTACACCAACATCTCACACGGCCGAACTTTCGAGCATTAGATCTAAGGTAAATCTGTTAACCCTAATCGTATATGTTGATATGTATGGGTCCTTGGGGGAATTCTAGGCTTAATTTTTTTTTATTTCTGCTACTCCATTTACTTATGAATGTCATAAATGAGCCGTGAATTTCAACAGTGGTATCAGAGCCACTTGCACCATCAATATATATGATTCCTTTTATATGTGATATAATTGATATGTATCATATATTCTACCTTGTTATAATGTTGTTGCTAACACTTGTTTAGGGTTTAATTTAGCAAGATAAAAATTAGTTTCATATGTTAAAGGCCGAGTGGAATGTTGAACTTACATGGGATGTTAAGATTCACTTAGAAAACTGATTAGGTTTTATTTATGCATTTTTTATAATGAGATTATAAATGAGCTGCATCATAATGAGATTATGATATTCGGGTATTAATGAGATTAATACATATTGGAGTTTTAAAATTAGCATCTCGTTTCATGAGCAATGCGAATTATAAACCTCCTTCGCAACCGGCTTGCGTAAACAGCTTATACACACCCAATGATTAATCAACATAGATTTTGAT
>CAODLS013572576.1:0-21787 GCA_948243855.1 Flueggea neowawraea | reverse complement strand
TGCGTCCTTAGTCATCAATCTCCCTTGCTATCATGAAGGAGTAGCGGCCAGATTTGGTTGCTTTAGGCATCCAGATTTGGCCGCTTGGAGTGGCTAGGGTTTCGAATTCGAACCTAGCCGCCTATTTTCTTTTTTCTTTTTTAAAAAAAAATATTTTTAAATGTTTAATTTTCAGAAAATTTATTTAGATTGCAAATATTACAGTTGTTTTAGAAAGTTTTAAATAAATTGTATTTGATTTTAGTTTTAATTTTTCAAGGTTTCTTAGAAGTTCATGTAAAGTTGATTTTTAAAAGTTTTGGAATTTTGTTTAAGAAAATGTTTATTTAAGAATTTTTAACGTTGTTTTTCAGTTGCCTAAAAGTTTATTAAGTATATTTTGCAGAAGGTTTTTTTAAAAATTTAATAAAAAGTTTATTTTAAGTTAATATTTATAGGTATTGTTACATTCTGTTTTTTCAAAAGGTTTATTTCAAGTTGATATTAAGTTGGAAAACAAAGTAATAAAAAAAATTGAAAAGCACCAAAATGAAGAAAGGTTTATCTCAAGTTGATATTTAAGTTGAAAAAAATAATCTAAAAAAATTGAAAATAAATGAAGAAAAGCTTATTTCAAGTTAATATCAAGTTGATATTTTATTTGAAAAAAAGTACTCTAAAAAAAATTGAAAAGCACTAAACTGAAAAAAAATAAATGGCAAGGACAAATAAAAAAAAAGAATTTAAGTATGTGATCTAAGAAAAATAGTATGTAATCAGTAAAAATGGCTAAGATATGAAAAAGAATCAACGGAGTTAACTATTTGTAATTAATTTTTGAAATGAATAGTTTTTGTAATTGGCCCGAAAACTAAAGCTTCGCTTAGCTCGAATTAATCACTTCGGCTCTTTTTCTCTGGGCAAAATTACTGACTCCTTTTTCACGAAACACATAGTAAAACTATAACTCATCCCATTTATTCATACAAGTTTCGAATTTGATTAATCTTCCCTGAAGTGCTCAAGTTTTGAAAAAAAAAAAATTCCCCTCCCTAAGGTGCCTAAAAACCTTATTTACTGACTACAAGTTTATTTAAACATGTTTTTGTTTGAAATCTACTTCAACGGACTTGTAGTCTTTCTACTTTTTCGCTATATACTCTGGTTCAAACAAATACGTCAAAATCATCAACTTGTCTAAGCTTGAGCCATGATGTCCTTAGCCTTAATTAATACCGCCACAACCAAAAGTTTGGGTAAGTGCTTCATCGCACCATATTGAATGACAAGCGTAGAATCAGATTCAAGAATTTATCTTCTCCAAAACAGCACAGAATCAGCCTTTTACTTTCACAAAACAGCTCAGGTTTCTTCACAGCATTGGAGTTCAGAGACGAGCTTCCTCCATAATTCATTTATGAGATATGATGCCAATAATACACAACATTAAAATTCACATAATTTCTCATGTTAATGGTCACAAAAGAGACAATTAAACAAAGAAAAGAATGATCAAGTCAACTAAAGAAAAAGAAAAGTTTCAAGCAATGACTTGCAACCAACAAAGGAGGTAAAAAAGCTCCAATGACTTCCAAATTAACATGATCGTCACACAGAAGCACTCAAACCGTACACACACAACTGTACCTGTGAACGGCTAATCATCTAGATTAAGTGAACGACTGGTCTTACATTGCGTTCATGGGAGAATATGACAACCGCAGCATATAACATATTTTCAGCATATAATATTTAACATGTTTTCCGCTCCTTAAAGGTTAAATTATTCTCTTTCTTTTTATTTTTTGACAATTCAAAAAATTGCTATTCGTTAAATCCTACACTTCTCAAACAAGCCACCAAGTTGCAGATATTCATTAAAGCAATGCAACAAAACATTACTTCGGCCAATGAACTGTAATAGCACAATATCTAGAAGCTTTTTCTCAACATGCTAAGTACTTCAGACGCGTATCTACATCCTCCTTTGTATCACATTTTCGAACCAAAGAAGAACACTCAATTTCAATCCTTTCCAATACTTCTCCATACTTGAGCATAAACTTCAGAAAGTAAATTTCACCTAGCATTCCCTCAAAACTGTTAAATTTAATTACCTCCAGATGAGCGATCAAACATTCAGGCACAGATGATGGGTTGTGCCAATAGAAGCCACGGAAACCACTCCCACTTTCTTTAGGCCCCACGAGCCCCTGAAAAGCAAAGCATTAAAACTCTAGATATTCATTAAATTTATGGGAGAATTCCATTATCGTCTCTGATATTATTTATAATTTCTCGTTGCGCCGTTGAGCTTTCAAGAGGTTCTTATTGAGTACTGTTAACGTCGTCAGCCCAGATTGACGAGGCACGTCAAGTTTGACGCCGCGGCATGTGGGACGCATACGCCAACATGGCTGTAACGACTATAAAAAAATGACTTGTCATGTTACTCTGGACAGACAGCTTTAGCAGCCAAGAACGTAATACAAGCCTTTTAAAAATTCAGTGGCGCAAGGAGATAATGCATTATCTAAAGACCACTAATGTGATTGGCCTTAAACTTGTTGATGAATGGCATCTAACTGACCTTTGGAAAGACAAGAATTTTCAGGTTCGGCGTCCTCTCAAATAATAACGGTAATAATTCCCAATAAACAAATTGACTGACATGTAGCTCAAGCTTATGAAATGTTGGCAGAGGATTCCCAGGATAGAAGAGAGGCAGAACCTACATGTCATAATGCATATCATAATATTATCACAGGATAACTAAGTTAACTAAAGTCTGTACATAGACACAATTACAAGAGAATATATTCAGTTAAATGTCAACGAAAGCATACCGATATAACATCAGAAGACAGCTCCAGAAACTTACATCCCTTTCAAAAGATCAAACCCACTTGTACCGTAAAAATGTGCTTGGACCAAAGATGAAAAGTTAGCAATAAATTCGATCTCAGATTCACCATGAAGCTCAAAGGATTCAACGCCTGGACAGTCAATCTCTGCCCTAAGCTTACCACTTATAAACCTGCAAACACTGGAAGAAATTGACAGTCTTTTCATGGAAGCCATAGAGATACTCAGAATTCGCAAACCATCCCATTCATGCCTGCTAATGGATAACTCTTCAAGAACATGGCAGCACGAAAAGAGTCTTCGCGCTGAGGCATTGTCGCAATACACAACATCCTTAACAGAGATGATCTTGAGGCAAGGGAAAAAGATATGAGTCAGTATGTCTAAAACAAGCCTGCCCTAATTTCCAACTTCACTAATGTTCAGCAACTCTCCATGGCAACTCATGAACACTACTGAAACTTGATTCAATTGTCAGTTCCTGAACACTACAATCTATCACAGCACAAACCCATCCATAGATATTAGGGGAAATGTCACTCTCACAACAAGAGAGACTGCATTTTTGGATAAGTGAGCCGCCCTAACAAAAAGTACACGATCCACATAATCCTTGAAGTTTTTAAACTTTTCTATGTAGTCATTTTCACTTCGACAATCAAACAAAACTTGATCTGTAAAATCAATATCAGGAATTGAAGTCCAAACATCTTCCTATCTTTTAAATAAAATGCAGGTGGCAACTGCCTCTTTTGTGATGAGAAATGAGAGTTTCCCATCTTTTAGATAAAATGCAGGTGGCAACCGCCTCTTTCGTGGTGAGAAATGAGAGTATGTGGCAAAGAACTTCATCACTCAACTTGCTGATCCTGTCCTCATTACTCGGATCGACAATTCCTCCACATGAGGCTACTCTTTTGCAGTATGGAAAGAATATATTCATAGATTCTACGGAAAGAACAATAACCCATCACTTACAAAGAAACAAAGACAAAAATTCAAGATAGCAGAACATTCACTAATTTAAACATAGAACTCGTATGTCAACATAGCAAGAAAAAATACACTACGCATTGGAAAACAGAAATCCAAACAAAGAAAGAGATTGCACTATTTTCTTTCCCGTAAATCAGAACAATAATATCCCATTGTCTTCAACAAAATCCATCGCCTTGCTACATTCAATCGCTCAAAACAACATAATAATGTACAAACAATAATATGCGAAAAATCAAAATAAAATGTTAAAATTTCAGCTTTTACTCGCCACAGAATTCCAAAAAATGAAAAAGGAAGTTTGAATCTTGTTCATCAATAACCTGAAACTAAAACAAAAGGAAAAGAATTAAAGAAAATTTTCCGCTTATTGTTGGAAATCAACATAAAAGTTTGTCTACTATCAACAAAGTTCACGTCTTCACCATTATCTTTCTTCAAAGTAAAATTAGAGACATGCATTCAAGTAGTGGCGGGCGGAGCTAGAAATTCTCCATAGTGGGGGCGGACCGGCTATAAGCTAGAGTTAAATCGAAAACCCAATTCGCTACGAATCAAAATTCCACACAAAATCAACGAAATAAATCCACTGAACTTACAAATTACACAAAAAAATGCAAATCCATATTTTTACAAATCAAATAGTTGTAATTATTAGCTTTTTGAGACATTTTGAATGCTAGAGGGGGACGAATTGCAGAATGGGAAGAAGGGGGAGGTAAGGGGTACCCGGCTGCCGCCCCCACCTAGATCCGCCTCTTCTGATCAAAGCCAAAAAAAAGTGCACGTAAACAACAATATGCCCATAAAAGAGATAATAAATTAGGTTTAAATAAAGAACCTGGTATGGAGATGAAACCAGAGGACTTTCTGTTAGAACTAGTCTTCAATTCACAAACGGCATTGAACAGAAGATGAACTTAAAAAGGTTTTGTCTTTCCAACCTCCCGCTCCACGTAGAAATAAAACAAAATCAAACTCCTCTATTGTTTTTGTAGCAAAATTAGAATTGGTATTGAAATTAAAATTTCAATTATGTTAGAATTAGAATTAGAATTAGAATTAGAATTGAATAATAATTTTAATGTTTGAATAATATATATAATTAAAATAAAATTAGAATTAGAATTAATTATTTAAATAATTAATTATTTAAATATTTTTATATGAATGTAATATTAAATAATTATTTTTTTTAGAGGAAGGGAGAGAGAGAATGTGTGTGTGAGAGAGAGTGGGGTAGAGGGAGAGAGGAGAGAAAGAGAGGGAGAAAGAGAGAGTGGGAGAGGAGAGAAAAAGAGAGAGGGAGAGAGAGATAGGGAGAGAGAAAGAAAGAGAGGGAATTGGGAGAGAGAGGGAGGGAGAGAGAGAGAGAGAGAATTTGGAGAGAGAGAGAGAGAGAGAGGGGGGAGGGAGAAAAAGAATTGGAAAGGATAATTCTTAGAGGAGGGCTAAGAATTGAAGCATGCCAAAAATTGGTCATGAAATTAAAATTACAAATTATGTTGATTAGCCAAACAATAGAATTAGAATTGGTTGGACCAATTCTACAATTCTTGATCCAATTCCTGGACGTCAATACGGGATGGTTTTAGGTCTAGTGGAATTAGAGTTTGGCGGTCGTTCTTGCTCATGAATGTCTTTCCCTAATAATTCTTGTGATCTTTTGAAGGATGATGGACTAGGTGCCGTTGTCATAGCATGTGGTTCAGCTTCCTGACTCGTCGTTCTCGTTTGTAGCGTCTCCAATTCATCCGAGTATGCTTGACGTTTAAACTTACAATTTTTCGCATTGTAATTTTGACACAATAATAAGATCGAGCAATCGTAATTTCACATAATTTTTTTGCATTAATGATCACAATAAATCAAATGAAGAATAATGATTACATCACAAGGAAAACAACCTCAAAAGTCATAAAAAAATGAAAAACTCCAAAGATTTGAAAAATCAACATCATTTGCACATAAAAGCACTCAAAATCACACATCAAACCACACACAAATTGCCTAATTTTCCAGGTTCAGTCAAGTCAGAATTTCGCCTGAAGATAATTGACGATTTTTTAGTCCATCTGGAAAGCCTTGGCAAGAATGTCACTTGAAATAGGTAGTGTAGAACCAAAAACAGCATTAGCAATAGTAATGACACCAGGATTCTGGCTACTGAGAGCTGCAATTGCAACAGCATTTCCATGTCCGACATTTCTCTGATAGTGGACAAGATTGACAGGGAAAACAAACACATCACCCTTTTGCAGAATCTTGGTGATGAGTTTGTTGGCAGGATTAGAAGTAACAAATCCGACTTCAAGACTGCCTTCGAAGACTGTCACGATTTCGGAGGCACGAGGGTCAGTGTGTGGAGGGTTGATTCCCCATGGAGCATAGTCGATGCGAGCCAGAGAGATTCCGAGTGTGTTGAGCCCTGGAATTTGAGCTACATTGACCGGGGTTACCTTGGAGCCAACTGGGTTTGACGTGTTGCCTGGTAAATGCAGTCCACCGAAGGAAAAATCTTTAGCATCTGCCATTGTGGGATCCTTGCAAGCAAGACCGTTCACAATCACTGCCACTAAATAAAGGAAATGTAATGTCAGGAATTTGCTAAATTGTCAGAGGAAGTATTTAAAAATAAGCAAAGTTCTGCAAGTTATTACCTCCACTGTTGGCATTGGCCACGCAAAAATCCTGAAGGGGGCTAGGATCAGATGCAAGAGCAAATGAGAAAGACATAGATACATATCCTAAGAAAAGAAACCAAGCAGCCATTTTAATCTCTTTTCTTTCTTCTGCTAAATGGAACTCAGGAAACCTGTCAATAACACACTCCTAAAATTTGAGCTTGTTAATTTTGCGTTGCTGTGTAGACAAGATGGCACCAGTATATATAGAGATGTTTCTTGAGGCTTAATCACACTGGTTTATTTATAATTTCAATGCCGTCCGAATCAGATTGAAGTGGTCTTTTCAGTCTCATTTGTCTTTTCTTGTTTTAAGCCACGTTAGCAGATGCTAACCTTTTCAAAGACTTGTGTGATTAGTTTATGTAGTAATACAGAGGAGTTCATGATTGTAACGCCGGCAATAGAGTTTGTTAAGGATCTTGTCAATAAAATAACTGATATTATCTAACACAAGGCCATGAGAATTGGAGACTGTTTCAATCTTTTCGAGAAAAACAACAGAACTATTGAGTTGTTGTACGTGTTTTGCACTGAAAATACTGTCCGTGGAGATTCCTTAAGAGTAATGCCACTCTTTATTCAAGAATCTAATATCATTTTCCATTCCTTAAATTGGATTGCTTAGCATATAGATAACTTACTAATAGTTGATTAATCTAGATTTGAAATAAGTAGAATTCTTACAAGTGGCAAATCGCAAAAAGACATTCTTTTAAATTTTTTTAATAAAAGTAAATTATGATTGAGTTTGGATATGATCAGGAACATTTAATCTAGACAAAGTATCGCCTGTAAAAATCCTAAACAAGGCTTGCACTTTCAACGTTTAACGACAAAATTGACCAAAGCTACAAAACCGAAAGCAATTGAAGTTTAGAGATATACAAACAACACAGTAAATCAACAGATTGTATTAATTTGCCTATCTTCATTGCTAAACTTGCTTCAAATCTTTCTAGTTTCAACTTCCTGCACTTCAAATTTCCTTCAGTAAATTTTCGGTCACTGAAATGCCAAGATTAGATCATACATGACGGACTTTACTTGCTCGGTAGCTCGAGTTCAGGACAGAGATTAATGCAGGAACATCACAATCGGAGCATGATATTACTGGTCAAGAAGATACAAATATAACTTGGCAAAACAAGTCAATTAAGTTTGAAACAAAATATAAACGTTCCAGGCAGCATTGCTTCGTGACAATACAGTGAACTTCAAAAAGACCAACATGAAAGTTGGAGGCAAAAAGCGATGACAGTTCAAATACCAATTTGCAAGTATTCATATAAGAAAAGCAGCAATATGTAATTCTAGTCAGAGTCAGTGTCAGGATCAAAGATGAGAAGTTCACAAGATTTAGAAACTTTTTCAGTGTTTTCTAAGTAGTGCAGATGCTCTTCTAGTTTCCTCTTCATCCCCCACTTTCGACCCAGATCGCAACACTCAATTTCAATCTTTTCAAGTGCTTCTCCACACTTGAGCATATACTTCACACGGTAAACACCTAGCAATCCCACAAAACTGTTAATTTCAATTACCCTCAGATGAGAGATCAAACATTCAGGAACTGATTCTGGGTTGTGCCAAAAAGCCGCAAAAGCCGTTTCCATATTCTTTCGGCACTACCAGTCCCTGACCAGCAATGAAATTAAACTCTCAGTGATTTTTCAATTAATGGTACACAAACTCTGTAGATAAATGATTCTAACTTGCCTCTAGAAAGACAAGAACTTTCAGGTTCGGAGAGTTCTCGAGTAAGCTTGGTACGAAGTCCCAATTAACAAACTCACCAACATGTGGCTCCACTCGGACAAGCTTATGAAATGTTGGCAGGGAATACTTGTTACCATTGATTCGCAAAGACTACATATCATAACATTATAAATGGAAAAAAAAAAAAGTTAAAACAAACTCAGTATATGAAGATAATTAGAAGAGAATTAAGTTATTAAATTTCATCAAAAACATACCGACATGACATCATTAGACAGCACCAGAAACTTAATTTCAAAAGATCAAACCCACATCTACTGTGAATATGTGCTTCGAGCAGAGAAGATGAGAAGTTGACAATAAATTCATTCCAGCAGTCTCCATGAAGCTCGAAGTACTCCACAGCAGGACAATCAATCTCTGTCTTGACATTATCACTTCCAAGGCTATCACCACTGGACGATATTGATAATCTTTTCAGGGAAGCCACAGAGATACACATAACTTGCAAACCATCCCATTCTTGTTTGCTTATGGTTAAATCTTCCAGTACATGGCAACTAGAAAAGAGTCTTCGTGTTGTGGCATCATCGCCAAACACAACATACCTAAGAGAAGGATCTTGAGGCAAGGGAAAAAGATATGAGTTGGTACGGTTAGGACAAGCCTGCCCTTAATTGCCAACTTCACTAATGTTCTGCAAGTGAAAAGTCTCCAAGGCAACTCATGAACACTAATGAAACTTGATTCAATTGTCAGTTCCTGAACACTACAGGCTATCACAACACAAACCCATCCATAAATATTAGGGAACGTGTAATCAGTAATACAACAGAGGCGGCATTTTCAAATAATTTTATCGCCATGATAAAAAAGCACACGATTCACATGATCCTTGAAGTAGTTGAACTTATTTATGTAATCATTTTCACTTTTATGATGAAGCCAAACCTGGTCTGTAAAATCAACATCAGGAGTTGAAGTCCAAACGTATTCCCACCTTTTAGATAAAATGCTGGTGGCAACTGCCTCTTTCGTTGTAAAAAATGAGAGTATGTGGCAGAGAACTTCATCACTCAATTTACTGATCCTGTCCTCATTATTTGAATTGATAAATGCTCCAGATGAAGCCAATCTTTTACAGTCTGGCAAGATAATATCCATATATTCTACAGAAAAGAAAAATAACCCACCATTTCAAAGAAACAAACACTACTACACAAGCAATGCCATAAAAGCAGATAATTTGTCAAACATAAAACTCCTGCATCAATAGAGCTAAACCAACAAACCCCTTTTGAATGAAAAACAGATATCCAAAACAACAAAAAAGAGACACCAGCTTTTTCTTTTATGTAAATCTGAATAATAATTTCCCACTTGTCTTCAATAAAATCCATGTCCAGACTGCATTCAATTACTCAAATCTATATCGTCATAGATAAACAAGAATATGCAAAAATACTCCAAAAAAATAATAATTCAACTTTCGTTCTTCATATATATTATCCCCACAAATTGAAGATGGGGAGAAAAATTTGAACCTTGTGAATCAAAAACCTGATATCAGAGGAGGAAAAAAAAATTGCCACTAGTTGATGGAAATCAAAATAAAAGTTCCCATCTTTGTCGACATGCGTTGAACTTATCAAAGCAAAAAAAAAAGGTATATGTAAACAACAATATGCCCATAGAAGAGATAATAAACTAGGGTTAAGCGAAGAACCTGTTAGTGAAGAGAAAGCTAGAGGGTTTGTGTTAGAACTAATCTTCAAGTCACAAACTCCATTACACAGAAGATGAGACCTTATTTGGTGAACTTAAAAGGGTTTTAGTTCCCGCTCTAAATAGGAATCAGACTATTGTTACTATAGTGGTTCTTGGTTCTTGTGAAATCAGTTTGGCGGTCGTTCCTTCTCATGACATGTCGTTCCGTTGCAATTCTGAGATCTTTTGAACGATACCGGACTACGTGCCGTTGCCTAAACGTCTGTCGTTCAGATTTCTATCTTGTCTGTGTAGGGGCTCAAATTTAATCCTAGTTACTTGACCTTTGAACCTTCTTTTTTACGTTTTGCTCTGACTCGAACTTTCCTGTTCATATCTATTTTTAAAATCTCTAAACTTTATCCGATTCTTGCATTGTATTTTTATTTGTTTTCGAATATTTTATTTAGTCCTCGTGAGAACTAAATATCAGTCTAAAATTTGAAGAAATTCACTGTTTTGAAATCTAAAAAGAATTCAATAAAATTATAAAAATAGGACTCATTTCCCAATAAGGTAATTTGTAAATTCGTTCATATTTAGGTAATCAAAAAAGGGAAAAAAAAAGAAGAGAAATTTTCATGAATATAAAACTTTCGTTCGAAAAAATTGAAGCGTCTCTGCAATTCTCCTCGCCTTATTGTTGTATACCATCAATTATCTATCTTAGTGAGATTTCTGCACAAACTGTACAAAGCCGGCATTTTATAATCATGAACTCCTCTGTATAGTTTAATCCATTAATTAAGTTGTCTTAACGTGGCTTTGAACAACAAAAGACAAGCAAGACTTTCAAAGACTAGTTCAATCTGATTCGGACGGCACCGTAATTATTAAATAATTACTCTAATTAAGCCTTTATTACATATCACTAGATATGTCTGTCTAGGCGGTATAAAAGTATGAATTTGATCCTTTAGTTTTAATATAAAACAATCAATGTTTTTAATACATAGGCAATTTCAGGAATTGAATATTTAACTTTTTCGCGCCAGAGATGACTCTAGTTACAGCAGGTTATAAGTTTATGGGTTAATTATATTGGCGTTCTTGAAGTTTATCATAAATTTTTGTTGCATGTCTAAATTTTGAAAAGACTCATAATGCATCCTTACTCTTAAACACAGTAGACTAGAATTCAACCATAACTAACAAAATAAAAGGGAGTGCCTTAAAAAACATTGTCCTGTTAGTTATGGCTCAGTCCTAACTAAATTCTAGCTGATTACCTTTAAGATCATGGATGTAATGTGAACCTTTTCAAAACTTGATGATGTAATAACAGATTACAGTAAATATCGGGGACGCCAATATAATTGACCCTAAGTTTATTGATGTAAAACAATCAATATTAAATATAGCTATTTAACAATCAATGTATACTTAGTTGTAACTTTCTCAAATATATTCAATATTAAGGGCGGAATGTTAGGCAGTTATCTGACAGAAAAATCCTCCGCACAACTATTCAACATGTTGAAGTCTTGTTGGCCAATGAAATTAACCAGACAAATTACTTCGTCAATTCATAGAATAATCATAAATCACCTCCTGTAAAACCAAGAAAGACCTCTCAGTCTCATATTAATTGTAATTTTCTCCACTATTAAATAACAATGAAGAGTCGGGATAGTCGCATATAACAAGTGAAACTCGGCTTATCATTCTCTCTATTTATTATTAAAAAAAAAAGAGTAGAACAACAGGAATATAGTATCATTATATTCTTAAAAATCGTGCACAAAATAATTTACCAATGATATTTTTACTGACAAAAGAAGGAAAACAAAAATAAATAAAGTGGTGGCAACATCTCTGACGTGGATGGAGGCTAAGACATATATATGCCTTCATTTTCTTGCAATGTCTTGCTACAGTGACGGCCAAATTGTTGGTATTGTGGGCTTTCCATTAATATGATAATTTTGTACTGAGGATCCAATTTTTTCTTGCAAAATTTTGGTCAAGAAAGTGACTAATCTCGACTCTGCATTTCAAGACATTTTCTTTCCTAGGGAAACTATAAGCCAATTTTCCTTCGTGAATGTTTCCAAAAGAGATTTTAAAATCTAATTGAACCTAAAATACAAAAGATGGTTTACATTATAAAAGAAAGACATGTATAACTGTTAAATATTAGATATTAAATAGTTATAACTAGTTATATATGAAATAAAATATGTATCTAATCTGTCTTACTACTAATGAAATTTGGGTAAGAAATCCAACATACGGAAGTAAACATATAATATTAGAAATTCAATATATATAGTTTTGTGCATAACAATATGCATTATATGTTTCTATTTAAAAATAAAAAATAAAAAGATTGCATAACTATTTTTCAGTTAGAATATTAATGATAATCTCTTTTATCAATTTTTATCAATTTACAGATTAGTTCATTCAAAATCCATATGCTAATCATATATTTATACGTTATAAAAAATGAAAAATTCAATATCACAATCAATAATACATGCTCAATCACTTAAATTAGGCGAAATGTGTAATTCCCTTGTTGGCCACGTTTTTACTGCAATTATATTTCATGAGTACTATTGCACAAGAAGACTACTATTTGTTGTTATTCTATGATTTGATAAGAATAGAAGCCGTATACAATAAAACCAAGAAACAAACAGGGTCTTAAAAGGAGCAATTAATTAGTGAGAATACCTAATCCCTAATTAATTAGAGTAAGTAAGGGGTAATTGAGATCTGTCATTGAAAATGGGAGGGATGAGCAACAGTGCACACGTGGGCATATGTATGACAATTTGTTTGGATTATATATTATTCATTTGTTGTTTGTGTAATGATAATAATTGATGGGTTTGAAAGAGCCACTCATCAAACTTATATGACCAAAATCATTATTAGATTACTCCTTTGAATAGGAAATTAAATACTAAACATTTGACCTAAATTTAGGAAATGTTTTTTCTTCAATAATCATGTTTTATTTGGACCCCACTAAGTAGCTAGCTGGTGGTGTGGCTTTAATTTCACTCCTTCATGTTCTATTTTGAATATTTGTGATGCATCATTGATGATCTTACACTTAATTAATTACTCATTTAATTTGTTCTAGTTAATCAAACTTGGAAGTATAGTGTCTCTCCTATATAGGGCACCCACTTTGCTCACCCAAATTTTGGGCACCACATCATATTGTTAGGATCATATCCTTTTTGTTTTTGATTAATTAATTATTCAGTATTAAATACATTTTTTATATTATTTATATCCGATTAATTTTTTTCGGGTCAGATAGATCAATCTCTCCATATCTAATCTTAAAACGTTTCTATACCCAGAATTAGCAAGCGTTTCGTCCACTTGAAATGATGTAAAAACAGAGGCTAACTGCTGAGTATCGATTGATATTGATACCAAACATCAATATAGTAAGAGTAAGACTAATTCGTACTAATAACATTAAGGAGTTTTATTTAATCAAAATGTGATCTTGCAAAATCTTCAACATTAGGAATGTCAAAAGGGTTGCAAAGTCAATAAAGATAGATTAGTCATAGAGGTTGATCCTTTAATTTTTTTATATCATGTTAAAAAAACAGAAAGAGTTTTAGAGCTGCAAAACCAATCTCTGTACTGAAATAGAAGTTAAATAGCAAAACATTGAGGAAGCTCAAATCGTAATGATTTTAATAATTTTGCTATGTTGAACCTTGTAAATTAATAATTATTTTGGGCTAATTCTATATTTTTTTTCTTACGAACAGAGATTAGTCGGATGAACATGAACCATAAAACAAATGTAAAATTGTACATATCATAATTAAGGGAAAAAAAACTACTTGGAGGTTGCAAATTAAACATGGAAAAAACATGTGGTAAAAGACATACCATACCTCTCACAGATTGTCCTATCCGAAGAGCGCCTTCAATGGAGACAATCTATGGACTATTTGGTGTGTTCTTTGAACTGATATAATGTGTTTATGGATAGTTGCGTCTTCATATGTGCCTTACTGAGCTTAACCATTCCAAAATTGGAAATAATTGGGGAGTTGGTTATACTTGCCATGGAGTTTATGTCTATATCAACACTGACAAAACAATCTGAGAAAGAAATGATTTGATTGCTGTTCATCAACTAGTTAATGTGGACACTACTTTAACCATTTAGGTTCTGTTTTGTCCCATTCTCGTAATAGTGAATTTTAGCTTCCTAACATCATTGACAAAAGCTACTCATACATCCATCTTAATTAAGTAATTAGTAGCTAATCTTAATGAATTATTAAGAGTGCCTAATAACTATTAACCTTAAAACAGATGCTAATGATCTTAATAAACTTAGTTAACGCATATGAAAAAGAAATGAAAACAAGGTTAACCATTTCTTTCTCCAATTATATATATATATATATGTATATACTATAATTTGCATTATGTGTTTAATCTCTCAAACATTTCTTTCTAGTTCCGTCCTGAGAATTAATTAAGATGTTCTCAAACAAAAATATACGTATATATACAGTGTATATCTCATATGTACCCAATGATCTCATTTTCATTCTGACAGAAACATAGAGTTCAAAATTTATATGACAAGATGAGACTAGCAATGATAGGAAGTCGTTGGGCTCCTGAAAATTCCAAACATAATTTTATTTTATCATTCCTTATGTCTACAAGGAAAGAGAGAATATTTATCCATTTTAGTTTACCTATATTTTAAGCCAATTAATGGCCTGAATGCAACTCTAACTTGATGACTTGTTCAGCCTTGCAAAACTAAATACAATAAAAAATAAGTCATCAAGAATATATTAATTTAGTGTTACTGAAATCGTTTTTCTGACCAAATGAAAAATTGATTAAATTTAAGATTAAATGTAAAAAAAATTATATCAATTATCTTATAGTTCATTAGTACTGGAATCAATTTCAATTTTAAGAAGTTTGCGGGCTCGATCTCTAGGTTGAGCAAATAAAATGACTTATAAAAAAAATAAAATGTTGTATATAATATTTAATGTGCATATCGAATCCATATATATAATCATTAATTAAGGTCAATCTCATAGATATATATATACACACTCTCTTTCAAAATATATTTAACTTCTCCAACTTCTCTAACCATGGCCCACTTACGGAAGATTCTAGGTCATATAGTTAATCATGCTCAATACTTTTGTGTTGCTTTCACTCTATATATATATACTTCCTCAAAAGGGTTCCCTCTAGAACTGGCCAACAAACAGTTTTCTTTTTATATTATCCTCATCTTCATTCTCCATTCTTCATTTTCTTCTTCACCATCTTATATTAAACATAGAAAACTCCATGAATTCAATGGGAAAGAGTCTCTCTTCTGGTTCTAGTTATGATCATAGTTTTGAAGAAAGTGGTTGGACTATGTACTTTGAAGATTTTTTTGCCAACGAAAACCATGATCACCAACAACAAGGTTCTTTCTATGATATTGGCCATGAAACCTCCTCTCTTGTCTCTGATGCAGCTTCTCTTATGGTGAAAAAGTCACCAGAAGAAGATGTCAAAAATGAACAAGTTGTAGGGTTGTCCATCAATAATAAATGTTATAATAGGTTAAGTTTCAAGAAGAGAAGAACCAAACGAACTTTGGTTGATGATGCCTTGGAAGATACTGCAAGTTCTCCTGCCAGCAGTCCCAAGGTGATTACAACTTCCTAATTTCTTTATTTTCTTTTATCAATCTCTTATATATAGTTGAGTGGTTCAAATTCAAATTGTTAAAAACAGGTTTATGATATTGTGAACCAGTTCGACAAGAACATGAAACAAGACATTTCAAAGGTAAAATAACCATAAATTTGATTGTTTTTATTATTTTGGAATATATATTGATATGATTATGCTTTTCTGTCTTTTGTGTTGGTTTTTTGTGTGCAATGATTTGTAGCCTTACCTAACTATTGAAGGAGTTCATTGAATTTTGGTTTATTGCAGGAGAAAGCAAGAAGTGGTTCAAGGCAAGAAGAAGAGGATGAAAGAAGAGATTTTGGTTGTAATGAGAGGGAAAGCGACGGTTCAGAACTTAAGAAAAGGGGTCTTTGCTTAGTTCCTTTGTCTATGGTAGCAAATTATCTTGGTTAATAATGATAACAATAATTCCACTTTAATTATCTTCGACCTCTCTCTGTTTGGACCACGCTCTCTTTGGCATTTGATGATGAGATTAAGACGCCTCATCATCTACAACATTAATTAAGCCGAAACATATATACGTACATTTCTAGCAAATTAAATTGCTTCTTCTACTTCTGATTCTGAGCGGATTTTACGACAGAGTTTAAATGTCAATATCAGAAAACATAATTATTAATCTACTTTTGTTTTTTAGCTATCAACAAAATGTTGGTCTAATAATTAGTGTTGGTTGTGAGGGGTTTTTTTTATATCTGTTTGAACAGAAAGTTTAAATTTTAATATTAGGTAAGAGACTAACAATAACAATGTCGTTTCGAGGACATTCGATATATAGCGAGGAAAAACACAAATTAAATTATTGTATTTTTGTAAGAAAAAAAAATAGAAGAATATGATAAAAGAATTACAATTAGTGAATTCCAAAAATGAATTCTAATCTTATTTGCTTTTGATATCCATATATATACAAACCATCTATTCCCACATAAGCACTGAGCGTTAGATTAATAAAACTAATTTGGAGGACGACTTTGGCTTCTTCCTAAATATTCAGAAGTTACCATATAGTCCGTAATTAAGAATAACATTAACAAAATTTTCAACTTGACTATCTCTAGTTGCTTATATTAAGTAATGTTATGTTCATGTGCTTTGAATCTTCAATGTTGATAATTTGGAGGACGACTTTGGCTTCTTCCTAAATATTCAAATCTTCTCAATGAATAGTACATTGTTTTTCAACGATAACCTAACAACCCCACTTAATCTTCCAACCCACAATAAGTGTTATTTAACTTGATTGATATAATATAATCAACAATGTGCTAATTCAACAATTAGTATGTTCCAAGCGTGAAAGATTGGAATTCTATTTAGAAGAGAAAAAAGAAAGTAATGCTTTAATTCTCTAGAATAATTGTGCACCCTTCAAAACAAATTGATATGACAAACAGTTTAAGCAAAATTGGCATTATCTTTTCTTTTTTCTTTTTTTTTTTCAATTGAGAAGACTTAGTAGAGTTGAGTCCGCAATCTACAGAAAACATTTATTTCTTAATTAATAACATATTAGCACAACACCCCTGCGATGCAGTGAAAATTTTAAGCAATTAAATTACATTATTAATTAAAAAAAAAATATTTTTGGCAATTTAGTACATTTTTCTTATTGGGAATATAGATTTTGAAAAACTTTTTCATATACAACTTTTTTTATATAACTGTATGAATTGCATTTCTTGTTACAAATGAGAGTTTCTCATCCAACTCTACTTTTGACTACCGTCACACGCATTTGACCATGAAAAAATAGGTTAAAATAGATTAAGACCGATATGACTGAAAATAGTTTAATGTATTCTTCCTATAAAAATTGTCATTTTAATCTTTTTAACAATATTTTTTTAAATTGAGGGGGTACAATATACTCAAAAGTTTAAGTGGCTTAATTAATATGACTTGTCAAGAAAAATGGTCAAAATGTACGAAATAAGTTAATCATTTATTGCATAATCAATGAAAAATTAGATTGCAAAAAAGGTAATTGTTTGAATATATCAACAAATCAAACAATTGATCTTTCATAAACCAAAACCTTACATTAATCTTTTATTGAATTTTTAACAATGTTAATCAAAAATACTTACTAAGACAATCAATTTGATTTTGAATTTATACAGATATTAACTTTATCCGCATATGTTTATTTATTTCCCTCTAATTGCTTACCCAACCATTCAGATATTTTCTATATTTTCATCATCTTATTGATTGAAAATCTAATCTGTCAATAATATTGGTCATAGTTGAATTATCTGCTTTTAGATTTTCAAAAGAATTTAATATTTTTGATTTTCTTTATTTTTTCATTGTCCGTTTATTTTTTAAAAAAATTCTTTGATCAGTCAACTAATTTGATGGTTATTATTTGGTCATTTCAATGTTTTGCTATAATATTTTTAATTTTTATTTTAAAATTTATATTACTTAAAAATATATAAATAATTTTTATTTAAACATATAAATCATTTGAATTAAAAAAACACAAAATTACAGTTTATAATATTTAATTCATTAATTTTTAATAAATAGTCTATTTATAAATTCTAGTTTCAATAAATAGCATAATAAATGTGTCCGTATTAAAAATTTATGGCATTTAACCAATTTATATGATAACAATGAAATAATTATTGAATGACACGTGTGATGACAATAATGCGCCAAATGTCATTCATTGGGGTTATATAAATACACGTGTCAACTTTTAAGCTCATGTATTTTGCTTTATATTAATATATAAATTTCATATATTAGCACGGGAGACAATACCCGTATTGTTAGTGATACATGTACTTTGTAAGTATATAAATATCACTACAAGAAAATGACATTTTTGGGACAAAAAAATTGCGACGAAATTATTTTGTGGAAAAAAATGACGTTTATGATCAATTTGTTTAGATTAGTGTTTAAAAGTATTTATTTGAGTGGCTTTTTAAATTGACTTTCTCTATGTTTGAATTTGTTGGAGAAAATGGAGAAAAATACTCAAAACAAGAAATAAAGGACAATTTTTTGGCAACGGAGGAACCAACATGAAATTTTGCTGAACACACAAGTCGAGGGCTGGACAAGGATCGGACCTGGGGCTGGACAATCTCTAGAATGTTTTGGTATTTTTTGACGCGATTCACATGTCCGAGCTCGGACCGGACTAGACTTTGCACAATTTCTTTATTTTGCATTCGATTTTAATGATTTGGGCAGGTTTTAAAAGCGACATATAAATAGAACTGAAAAAACCTTTAGAGATGACTTTTTGGCAATAATAAAAGGCACTTGTGCAGCAAAGAAGGAGATTTCGCTAGAACAAAGAACGAGAGGATGTTTATAGCCAAATTACGGTCTAGATTTCTTTTCTTTTCTTATGTTCTCTTGGGATTTTAGTTTTGAATTGATGATGTCTATTATTATTGCTATGAAGAACTAAACCCTAAGCTAGGGTTAGGATGTAATCTAGCTTGGGCATTGATTGTTGTTATGATTGATTATTTAATCTATTTTTTTTAAACTTCATTGCTTGATTCTATGATTGGCCACCATAGACTCAAATCTTAAGCATTGTGTGAGGGAGTGACAAATGAAACATAATATATGCACTAAACAAATGGACATGTTTACTCTAGAATAGACATATTACTAGAATAGGCATGATAACTGAGAATTGCTCAACTTAATCATTTGATTAGTTGAATGTTGCATCGACGAATAATCATCATCTTATTGAATAGGTGTGTGTGTCTTGATGCAAAACATAGGCATAAGAGTACAATTGTTATTTACATAGATTTCACAAACAATAGTTGATCTCTGCTAGGTGAGACCCCAAATCCTTAGTGCATTTATTCTGATGATTTGTCAATTGTCATATTTATTGCTTTCATTTAAATTGCGCTTTTTAGCTAATTAAATCAACCCAAAATTCGTATTTAATTTTCTACAACTGCTTGAATTGTGATAAATTGTTGTCTATATGGATTCGACACCTATAATACTCTGGGCAATTTATTACTACAATTGGTTCTGTACACTTGTAGAATTCACCGATCACT
This sequence comes from Flueggea neowawraea, assembly GCA_948243855.1. Taxonomy (NCBI): domain Eukaryota; kingdom Viridiplantae; phylum Streptophyta; class Magnoliopsida; order Malpighiales; family Phyllanthaceae; genus Flueggea; species Flueggea neowawraea. The sequence goes on along the minus strand of CAODLS013572576.1, from coordinate 2,001 downwards.
AAATTACAAGCCTATTGATTGAACTAATTATTATTTATAGAAAGTTCTTCTAAATATGAATTTAGAAAAGTATAGATGGTGCACTTTTATTAATTTATAAGAGGGGAATATTCTTGCTTCTTGAGCAACTATATGTATATGGTGTTCTACCTAATTCTTGTGAGCATGCGCGATTAACATAATTAATATGTTCAAAAGTCCAATTAATTTGAAATGTGCAACTAAACTTAATTATTTTGGGTCACAATTACTTTTGTAATTGAAGTATATTCCAACCCTAGCTAGCTATTAGAGGCACTATGTACATAACGCCACCCGCCGACAGAGGCATATTTATTATCATCACTACTCCCGTAACACACACCAATATAATATTTTCCCAAATCCACTGAAAAAAAAGTGCAATAAAATAGCAAGGTAATTTGAATATTTATAAATAAGAGGAATATTTTTGTAGAGTAGAGCAAATGTGAAGGACCTTGATTATTGATTTTCCTTTCTTTTTTTTTTTCCAATTATCATATCATTCCAATAAAGAAGAAAACACAGTACTTTAAATGGCATTAAATGCCAGGCTACTTTTTCTCAGGAAGTTTCTCTAATAGTTCAGGAATCACCTCAAAAAGATCACCCACGAGTCCATAATCGGCGACCTGCACCAAAGAGCTCAAAATAAGTTCCACATTGAAAAAGAGATATAAATTAAATGCCAATCCCTTGATTCAAGACTTAAGAGTGCATAATTATTACTTCAGAAATTAGAGAATTAACGGTTTTCTTCCCTCTCACTTTACTACAGATGAATGCATTTACTATCAATCAATCGCGGATAAGATTATCATACAAATGTGCTTTTAGTTTATTTCAAGAGGTATATATCCATCAGAAATTATTATCTAGAGAGCATATGATTGATCCTCCAGAGGATATTCTTTCAAGCAACCATGCATCTAACCACTACGGTGAATGCAGGTTTACAACCTGCTCTACACATAAGTTAAAATATGCTCTCAACATTACCTGGAAAATGGGAGCATCTGCATCTTTATTAACAGCAACAATAACCTTGGAATCTCTCATGCCAGCTATATGTTGAATGGCCCCTGAAACACCAAAGGCCATGTATAGCTCAGGTGCAACAATTTTTCCAGCCTGACCAACCTGAAAAGAAAGAAAAGCACTTGCAATCAAGGACTAGGAAAATAATCTGTACAATTTCATATGCAGAACATAGGCTACACGTCTTATCACTTGAAATGCTTAAAGTTCAGTTATAAAACACTTCAAATTTTAGATCAATTTCACATGGACAGAAAATTTACTGCTACTGCGGTATGTTTGCATGTTTGGACAATATGACATCATTGTTCCATTGGCAAGAAGTTAAACAAGTATAGACGTCAAACATGAGTGTACTCCTTGCATTTACATTAAGTAATTTTAGTGACAAGACTTGCTCATAAACTGGTGAATGTGGTACAATCAAAAGTTGGAATATAACCCATAGCTCAAAAAAAGTTACCTGGAGGTAATTTGGAACAAAGCCGGCATCAACAGCTGCCCGTGTTGCACCAACTAATAAAAAAGAATGATTAGCTAAATTACGTTGTAATCAAGACAAGAAAGCCTGCCACATCATTTGCAATCCAAATGCATATTGAACTAGTAATTTTTTTCCCCCAAATAGTGTTTTCTGCCCAACCAGCAATGAACAAGTCTAAGAAAGAATACTCAAAACTTCCTTCTAGTCTCTAGACATGGAAAATCATGACTCCACTTTTGATGTTGAAAAAATGGGTTCAGAAAGTACCAGCTGCGCCAAGTTTCTTCGCAAGTTTCTCAAGCATTTCAAAGTTCTCTGCACTTTTCAAACCCCGACCACCAGTGACTACAATTCGAGCACTTCCAAGATCAGGGCGTTCTGTGTCCTGAGATGTATGCTTTACATATCTAGACTTGCCTACAGAATCTGCAGTCATATTTTAGAAATAATTACACAAA
>CAODLS013572559.1:0-16340 GCA_948243855.1 Flueggea neowawraea | reverse complement strand
TTCAAGCTTTGGCTAATCGGTTCTGCTCCAATTGAAAAGTGTTGTTGAATTTGGTTGCTCCTTTGGCTTTGTTGATCCGAATTGGTTTAGGGACTACCAAAATACGACTCCCCTCTATTCTCACACACATACAGATCTCTACCCCCAAAACACCAAATTCAAGCTAGAGAGAAGATCAAGAGCATCAATCAAACATATATATTCTTAGCATAGAGCTTTCATGTTTTTGTAAACATTTTTTAAACACTTTGAGAGTGTGGGGAAGGTTGGTTGTGAACCTATGGAAAACAACATTGTAATGGCTTTAGAGGTTTGAGCCGTAATCAACCTCAATGGCTTTGGAGGTATGAGCCGTAATCAACCTTGTTGGCCTTAGAGGTTTGAGCCGTAATCAACCTTGTTGGTTTTAGAGGTATGAGCCACAATCAACCTTGGTGTAAGGCTTTGTTGGATTGAGCCGTAATCAATCTCCGATAGTGAAAAGCATAAGTGAGACTTAGGTAGTGGACATAGGCATGGTTGGCTGAACCACTCTAAATTGTGGTGTTGTTTTCTCTCTTCGCTTCAACTCGCTTCCACACTCCCAACTCAACCAAGGCATCCTTGGAAAATTCTCCAACAGTCGTAACTTGGGGTTTCTATATTGTTTATTGCATTTGTGAGTCCATAGACAATTAATCATTCAGTAATACGTAGCAACATTCAACATATAAATAATTGCATTCATGATAACCAAGCAATTTAACACAATAAATAGCTTAAAATAATAAATACCACATGCAACATTTATTATCTCAACATGGTAGTAATGTAAAAAACTAAATGTGAACAGGCCAACAAAAGGCAAATTCCTAGGACATGTCCATAATATTTATTTATATACTAAACCAACAAGTAGCTAACGGGCTACTTATCCCTAAACTGAAAAAAAAAAAACTAATGGGCTCAATAGTTATAAACTGTTATGGTCTTTATAAGTGATTCTCACACTTCCTTCCTTAATTCTTCAGGAAGAGTGTATGTAAAGTTCCCAAGCCAATAACATTCAATCGCACAGCCATTACAAAAGACCATGAGATGGTTAGGTTGCATATGTCTTAGTAGTTAGTACACCTCTCCTAGCCAGGTTACGTAGAAACTCCCTAACGGTGGAGTCATAGTCCCCTTCGATTGTGGAGAAAACAAACAAAAACCTTAGGTACCAGCTCAATCATTCCCTCAATATCGATATCTAATTCAAATCCACCCTTCAAAACAAACTCCTAGATCTCATTGTTCATAAGAACAGTGTGCACCACTACTCCATCGATATCATCCTTGCATATCTTGGGTCCATCTCTATATCCCATAAATCTTTCTCCGTACATCTCAAGTCAACCTTGTAGGCCGAGGTCCTGGCTACCATGGGAACTTGGTCTCTCCCCATCTGAAAACAGACATAGAAAAGTGGATTAGTACAATTGCGTACCTTATTGATTAAGCATACAATCAATAGATGTAGCAAAAACAACATGTATAAAATTCGAAACATTTTACATGTTCATTAAAACATTTTCCCAGAATATAAACCTGAATAGAAAATAAAAAATTTACATATTAAAACACCAAATAATTTGGGAAAAAATGGTTTTAGAATTCAAAAAATTTCACAAAATATATCAAAAATTTCAGAAAATTTTAAATTATATTTTTGTCAAAAGTTGGAAAATTTTGGACATCAGAAATCGCTGGACGTTCCTTCATATGCTGCCAAAAGGGAATCCACGTCACTCACGTGCCAGTTTCCTCCCTCTAACACGTGCCAGTGTAAAAAAAGTTCCACGTGTCATACCTTAACACATGTCAAACTCTGGTTTGGTCTATGTGGCTTCTGGATCCTACATGGCATGGACATGTGGTAGTGACGTGGCAGTCACGTGGACACATGTCACCTTCCTACTTATCCACGTGTACCTCAAATTGGCCAGTCATCACTGCCACATGTCATGATGTGGCCTCAATGATGTAGCATTTGTGCTACATATCGAACTGTGGTTGGTCTACATATGTACACGTGGCACACACTCGAACGCCATATGTGCTGACCTTCTAACAAATGGCATGCACTAGACGGTCCTTGTGGCCAAATCAAACCAATAAGGGAGACGTTATCCCTGCAGCATGTTTGGCTGAGTTAACAATTTTTGCCACAACTCTCCTCAGTGCCGGCAAGTGTGTGTCACGCATCGCCCTCTCGGCAGAGTCCGGCCACCAAATTCAAATAGTTTGGTCTTTGAGCCTCTTGAGTTCACTAGCATGTTTAATTATCAAAATTCCCTCTTCTAAATTTCAGGTTTACATAGTCTCGAACAAAAGTCAAATAAAAAACACAAAATGTCGAATGAAAAACATTACAAAACAATTTATAGGCACGACACGGATTCAAAGGCATGCATATTTTCTAGAATTAAACTCAGAAAATCAACCAATAGTTCTGATACCAATGAAAAAGCAATTAATCTATACAACCTAACAGTATAGACAATGGAAATGAAAGATAACGTGAGTACTTACGTCGAACACAACAGAAAATAGCAGAACTCACTGGCTCAAAGGATTATCAATGCAAACCTTGCAATTGAACCACAATCTCTTCGGCGACAAGAACAACTGACTGAACTATAATCTAGGTACCTACTTGGGACTAGGATCAACATATGAAGAAGAGTTGAATTTCTTCTTATGCTAGAGAGGGACAGCTTTCTTTTCTGAGGTAAAGAAAGAACTTTTTTTTTACCTCTTGCTCTATCTCTGTCTTACCATATCTATTTTGGTAAGTCTTATCCTTTTTAGGATTTCTTACTCATATTAGATGAGTGGATGCTAGTTGTGCTTTCCTAATTCAATTAGAAATCTCACAACTAATTGCCAATAATTAATCGGGCACATTAGTCGCTTCAACAACTAACAGACTTAGGTTTCACCCATTAACGTCATAGATGGATACAACTTTCCAACAAACTAAAAAAGAGTTTGTTTGCTCAGGGAAAAAAAAGAAACAAAAGAAAAGAAAAAAGAACTTATACGATTCAATTATGTTTTATGTACACTTAATAGCTTATATGTTCCCTTGAATTGTCTATATTTGTTAACATCATTACAGATCATTCTTTTTCCCTAAAACAGGGAACTTCAAATAAGCACACGTCTACTAAAATGGCATTTACTAAATTAACCCTAATAAGTAACTTTAAGATAAGGATGAAATAAACTAAAATTAGCATTTTATTATAATACCTCTATTTTAAGTTCATCTATAACTATAAAAAAAAATTATTTAAAATCAAAACAAAAGTATATTCCAATGTTAAGAGGTTATCAACTCAATTCCCATAAAGCAAATAAAATGGCCAATAAAGAAAAGAAAAATAGTAATATTTTAAAATTTTAAAGTTTAAAGATTTCTGTTCTTTTTTATTTTAAAATTTCAAATTATGAAGTTAAATGCATTTTTATCCTATTTATTTTTGTACAAACTCCTTGAAAAAATTAACCTACTTAACCTTTTGTTCCAATCTTTCCAAGATAACAAATATCACTTTAGTAAACTAGAGAACCTTTTTTCAAAAAAAAAAAGAGCTCTCATTGTCCGCAAATTAATTGGTGGCCGAGATGCACATGCATCTAACTAGAGCGTATTGACGAGAAATTTCTATCATTAAAAAAAGTTCAAAATGATTATATTTTGAATCAAGTCACATCATTGAGACATATATTATGAAGTAATATATACAAATCCATGAAATGAAATTTGTTTGATTGCTTATAACGATTGCTATCACTCATAATTAGGTCTGTTCTAATGTCAAAGCTAAAAGCATACAAAAAGAAGCAGAAGAAGAAAAAAGGCTTAAATTTAAGAAACGAAAATGCAAATATCTTGAAATAATTCACATATATTGGTTGGTAGTTTTAATCAAGAAAAAAATAAAGCTCAGGACCCCCCCCACGAGAGGAAGAAAAGGAAACGTGGTTCCCACCATGTACTCCATTTTCATTGAATGTTATTCACCTTTCAAATCCCATTATTATGACTAGATGTGGTAAATCAAAGCCATTTTAATGAAAGCAGTAGTAAAGTTTTTGTTATGACTGAAATAAAGTTAATAAAGTGTCAAAGATTGATAACAAAATTTCTTTTTAATAAATCAAAATAGTAAACATAATTTCATATTTTTCGTTTATTAAAAAGCATAATTTAAGATGGTTTCTATTTTTGTTACAAAATTTCAAATTTATATAATTCTAATGCATAAACTTTGAATTTTTTTTAAAATTTATGTCACTTATTCAGTCCTCTTAATTTTCATCATCCGTGTATAGATATGGCGTGATGACTTTTTCGGTTGAACTAACTCAAATATAATAATTTGACGGTGCGGAGTGATTTAGAATATGTGATTTTGGGCGCTAGGTGACAACCCTAGAAGGCTAGAAGATTGAATTGGCAAAATGTTGGAATACATTGAGCACTAAAGAAACATCTGCTTTTTGACAAATTAAGACTGCCGCCAATTGTACGAAATTGTTGGACGACATATCAATTAGCAACAAAGAAGTCAATTGTTTAATTTTAACTAGATTTCAAACCCCAAAATTCAAAACACATTTTAAAATAGCCTCTTTCACAAGATTTGATAGACATCCTCGTTAGATTCATAACCTTCAATGTCGTTACATCAGCATTTTTAAGTTTCAACTAACAAAAGAGACGCAAATTTGAGATTTTGAGAAATTAGATAATTATGGATTGAAACAATTCGAATTTAAATAATTCAACAACTTAGGAAGATAAATTTCTAATGAGGACTGCATGCTCAATGAGGATATATTTGTAGAAGCGTTGTAATTTGAAAGCATTGCAAGTTGCATCAAATTAGAGAAAGGAAAGGCTATGATAAAGGGTAGAAATTTTGAAAGGAAGGTGTTGTATATTTTTGTTTTGAAAGTTCAGAACGGAGGGAAATCGATTTCGGTTATTCGAGAAACGCCAATAGAGAATAATTCTCTACGTGCAACAAATAAAATTTGGTGTTTTTGAATGTGTGAAATTAGGGTACTTGAAATTCGAGTCACTTTTGAATTTTAGTCGGAAATGGGCGAATATATGGTCGCCATATTATCGCTACGTGCCGCCAAAAGGACGACGAGAGTTAAAAATTCTGTGAATTTTTTCCTGCCTAGTTGCAGCTTGTAACAAAAAGAGTGGCTAAAACTGAACTGAGATTGGTTTGGTTAGATTGGTTCGGTTTATATGGTTTGTTCCGTTTATTGGGAATTATATAAGCGGTTTGTTCAGTTTATTCATTCTGACTCGATTATTAGTTCTAAAAACTGAACCGACCGAATAAACTAGATACTTGTCTGGTCGGTCCAATTGAATAAATTGAACCCATCGAACATATCTTCAAAAATCCCAAGTTTCAGATATTTTTAATAAGTAAATGTCAAAATAATCATTCATACCATGCTAATTGCTACATGTTAGTTCAAAACAAAGAAAAAATAATCAAACAAAAATTCCTACCGTTAGCAACATATTTTTGCTGGATCTTGGTGTGTCTAGTGTATCCAATTTTTTTCTACTTCGGCTTTGGCTTCTGTAAAACATAGAAGCCTTTGGCATGTCTAGATTTTGTGATGTTATAGATGAGGCTCATATTAAGATTTTGTGTTGTATAAGTTTTAATCTCTAACAATTTCTTTTAAGATTTAAAGAATTCAGTATGCAGATCCATGATTTACAGTCAACTTAAAAGACAACCGAATCTTAATTAATGTTGTTTAACTAGGTTTTAGTGTGATTGAATACAATACATTAGACGTGGCTACGGTTCCAGAACCTCCGGTTCTGGTTCATGAACTAGCGGTTCAGGTTCAGTTTGTTGGGCCAGTTTGATTCTGGTTCCGGTCTGGATCCAGTTTTTGACGGTTTGGTTAATGGTTTGGACCGGTTCGGTTGCAGGTTTCGATTCTAGTTCAAATTGGATTTTTTTATTTTTTATTTTTAAATGTTGTTGTATTCAATTTTGGCCTCCGTTTGGTTTAATTTGGTTTCAATTTGTGAATGTTAAATATAATTGTGAGTATAGATATTCTCTACTATATTTTAAATAAACAGTAATAAAAATGGAAGAAATTTAAGGAAATTTTAATTAAAAATAATTAAAACAAATATGTAATCCAATTACAAGTCATTAATTTGTACAAATGTGAAAAATAAAAAATAAAAAATGGGTTTGAACTTAATTTCATCAACAACTAATTAAAATAAATATGGTGTTGGAAAATGTGGTCCGCCCATGACGAGTGAAGCGAACTCGGTTGGTCGAGGTGCCGATACCGTGGACCAAGACCAATTGGAAAACCCAATTGAGGAGAATCAAACTCGGTTAGTCAAGGTGTGAACTGGGACGTGAACCGAGGTTAATTGGCAAGTCCAATTGAGTTAGAGATGAAATGGGTCCGTTAGTCCATTTGGAAGGCTATATAAGGAGCATTGCTCCTTTCCATTCTCACAACAACTTCAAAACACACAAAGAGAGAGAGAGAGCTCTCAACCGGGAGAGAGAGAGGTTTGTCATCCTGTCCTTAGTCTTGCACAGATCACGTGTGGCATCTAGACTGCGAAACAGCCGAGCACTCCCGTTGACATTTCAACCGTGGTTTGCTCGTAAGACCAACATAGAACTAGTCCTGCTCCGCAACAAGTTCCATTGGAATCGAGATTAATAAGTCGAACTTATTTATTATATTATTTATTAGTTAAATTTGTATGAGATTTTTTCACTATATTTGGTGCATGATGATCAATAATAGTTTGGAAGCTTAATACCATATCTTTGTTATGGCAGGGAATATATAAACCATATATGAGTAAATAACTCCTTTAGAAAGTTCCAATTTTTTGTTTTTTGAGAAAATCACCAAAGAAAATGTGAAGTTTATAAAGAAAATATAATGGCATTTAATTGAGATGATATAAAAAATTTATTTTTTAGATATAGTGAAGGTAGAAAATAAGGTTTTGTCCAATTTCTTAACCTTGAATATGATGCTTTTTGTTAGAGTTCTTTTTTTAATTTCTTTCAAAGCTGTGATTTTCAAGAAATTCAAAAATGGTTGTGTGGAGTTTAAGAAATAATAGAGATTATCTTTTGTTTATTAACAAAACTTGCAGAAATAATTTTTAAAATCAAAATCCTTGATTATAAAAATTAAGTTGAGATCTTTGATTCCTTATGTTGAGAGCAGTATTTCTAGCAAGTTTCTTGAATTAAATACATGTTTATGAGGGAGATGGATTGCATAAATAAATTAATACAAGAGCTATTTGTATTAAAATTGAGATTATGATTAATCATGAGTCCTTTTTGAAGCACAAAAATCCAAATTTTGGACCGCCATCCTCTTACATTAAAAAATATATTCATAGTAGGCAGCTCCCCAACCTCAGTTAGACCTAGTTCATATATTTCTGTCGTAAAGAAAAAGATTCTAGGCTTTTCAAAATCTTTGTGAAAGCTAGTTCAGTTACAATAATGACCTTCTTGTTAACGTTAAATTTTAAGGGGCGACTACCCTTTTCATGTGTTACAACACTTATTGAATCGAAACTAGAGGAAGCTCAAAAATCACTATCAAAATTTTTAATGGTTACGTAGTTATATAAATAAGTTAAATTAAAATATCCCAAATTCAATAAATGTTAAACACTTGTCCTTCAATAGTCAGGTTTGATATCTTAACTAAAAAATTATTTTTAGTGTCAAAGTAGTATTCCACTCAACCAAGATCTAACAACTACCATAATTGTTAGAACACAAATTGAAGGCAAACTTTAATTTGATCATGACATAATCTTTTGCAAGAAAAAATTCGGCTTTTCTACAAGACTAACTTGCACACACCAACACCTTAAACTCTCACTTTCAAATTGTTCATTGCATACACAACTTGTTTCTTCTTAGAACTAGTTGGTGCTTAAGAAGTCACATTAAAACTTCATTTTGAGGATCCTAAAAGTTGAATTAATCGTTCAATAATGACAAAATTCAATAGAGAACATCGAACAAGGTAAATCTTCTCACTTATGTGAGTTTGAGCAACATACCCTCAAAGGTGCATTATCTTAATATAGTGTTCATTTGGTATTTAACATTTGACTCACAAAATGTCGGCATTGTCCATGTTAGTGGATTTCCTCATAATTCTGTCTAGTCCCCACTTCTTAAGGACTTAAGGTTCTTAAACATTTTTCTCACCTTTGTATTGGAATTTATCCCATAGAATAAGACGTTATTGAATTCCTCACGATATCACGTATGAGATAAGTGTGGGTTAGGTGAAATTCGATTTGCTCTTAACTTCTAGACAAGAAGTGAATAACATCTTTGAACTTTGTCATTGATCAAACAATGATTAAGACCACTAGCTCTCTAATCATATAGGCCTTATGCCTCTACTTGTATGATTAGAACATTTATAATAAGTATCAGCGTAAATGGTCAAAGAACACGAGCTTAATTAGTGTCACGCCAACTAACTGTTCTTAAAATGCAAATTACAAATATATTGCATCTTGATACTTGTAAATTAGCCAAGTGAACACATCATCTTTTGCACTAACAAGATGATGGTTATCGTGGAATTTTCTAACTTCCACATCTTATAGACATTTTAGTCTAAAATGTGTTGAGTGGTATTCTACTCATCCTTGAATTTGGACATAACCAAGTTCAAAGGGGCACGAGCTTAGTTCTTAAAGTACATGCTAGATTTTCCTAATCTAGGATTTACGATCAATACGGCCTGAGCTCAACATACGTTCTTTATGGATAGGCATCAATTGACTTTTACAAATAGTGATTCACACAAATAACATTTCAAACAATAAGACATATTTGCACGCAAGCAATTCATTGCAATACACATATATTTACCATCCAACCGAAAATTAAACTAGCATAACCTCTTATTAAGCTTTGAATTGAAATATACACTATGTGTACATTTACCATCTCGGTCTTAATAATTAACCATGCCATATTAAATTTTATAGATAGTAAATAATGATTGTTTAGATTCACTTTTAAAGTCCATTTGACTTAGGAAAATCCATGTTGGTCATCTCAATTATTTAGACAAACTCAATAATTGGACAATATATTTAATATATAAAATATTACATAAAATTAAGGCAAATTAACATAATAATAAGCCAAAACAATAAATGAAATAATCATCATTTATTAAACCAACATGTAATCCAAACAATCTATCTCGATGTTAATATACATACGTTAACATTGGACAACATTAACATACAAATAATGCTAATATCTCCAAAGAATAATAATACTATATAAATATAATATTAAACATATGCTTGTCAATTAGATGCACAATGAACATTTTCCAAATTGTTAAAATAGAATTCATAAGTGGCGGTGCCAATTTATCAAAAATTCTATAAATCATACAACCTTAAAGTGAATCTCCCACTTCTTATGATCTCTCTTCACGATCATGGTTTAATCTTGGACATATCAATCTTCAAACGTTTTTACTTTCTAGAATCTCTAAGTATCTTTCTTCAACACGTAGGGGATCACATTTACATGAAATTCTAGTATAGACCAATAGTTTAACTAATATCGGTGATGAGTATCATAATCTTTTATGAAGTAAGTGAAACTTCATCACCTTTATACACTTAATACACAATCAAATCTCCTTTACGACTATCACCATCCCAAAATAATCTCTTTTGAGAGTCGTGCAAATTATTCCTTAATTTGCATTATGTTCAATGCAATTTGGTTTTATCTCATTCGTATATTTGTAATAAATTACAAAAAATGGGTATATACGAACTAGCGTATTTCTCAAATAATTGAAATCTAATTTCAATTATCTAAATGAGAATCACATTTGCACGTTTTAAAACTAATTATTTTGAAAACTAATTTTCAAAATAATTCTTGGCAGAAAAATGCAATTTCTCACAATTTTTTAGCATTATTTATACACCAATAAATTAGGAAAAAATATTTTAAGAACTCAAAAAATTGTGAAAAATATATCAAAAATTCCAGAAAAATCCAAATTGTATTTTTGCCAAAAAAATTAATAAAAATGGTGGTCGACGCTCCACATGGAGTGATTCACGTGCATACACGTGCCAGTGCGTGCATCACACATGCTTCACTAAACTGCCACCACGTGTCGATATCACGCGGGGCCAGGTGTCGCACAAACGGAATGATATGTGTCGATTTCTAACTGGTCCACGTTAACCGACATGTACGCTACGTGTCACGATGACGTGTATGTCGTATGACACTTTATGCAACGTATCGACATACCATTGAATACATGTGATGACGTGTCAGACCAGTCAGCATGTCACGTATCCATGACGTGGCTGCCTTAGTGGCACTATATGCTACATGTCGAACTTTGATTGGCGACCGACACTCATTTCACATAGGCTTTGACTGACACATGTCGTTTTTCTATTGGTCCACGTTTTGGTCAATTTTGACCGAATTCATCTCCACCAAGTGTCGCGTTCTGAGTAGGTTTTTGTGGGCGAATCACATATTGCCACGTCGCCATTCTTATCAGATTAATAAAGTCATCTGAGTATCTTCACTCAATATTTTTCGATCAGGTTTTCGTCGATTTGACGACCTTTCTGATAGAATTTCACAACAAAACTTGGCAACTAATGTTTTTGAGATCGTTGATCTCAAATCTTTTATTAGAATTTTAAAAATCCAACTTTCAGTTTTCGCCTACGGACGGACTCGAACCAAAAACGACTTTCGGAACAAAAATTCGAATACAATAAATTCATGGTAGATATTACAGACAGAGACCAACAAGAATTTTGAATCATAATCCAAAATTCGTTCTCCGCTCTGATACCACTAAAGAAATCTAACTTCCAATTCAACAGATAAACAATATAATAAGGCAGGTTCGAGTTACCTACCTCGATTCCTGCGGAAGCTCGACCCAACCAGCAACGGAAGACAAAGGTCATGATTGGTTCGATGTTGGTCTCGCTAGCAAACCACGGTCGGGTTGGTGGCGGGAGTACTTGTCTGTTTCGCAGCCTAGATGCCATACGGATCGGGACCATCGACGAACGAGGAGCGAGTAGAGAAAGGAGAGAGGTGGCATGGTGGAAGAAGAGCTCTCTTCTTCCTCTCTCTCTCTCTCATGTTTTTAGTGTGTGGGATGGAAGAATGAATTATTTTCATTCTTCCATTTCCATTTTATAAGCCCTTAAAGGGCTTTGGGCCCAATGAGCTTAGCACATGGGCCTTATGAGCCCATCTAAATTGGGCTCACCAGTTGGTCGCAGTCCATCATCCTGGTTCACACCTTGACTGACCGAGTTCGATCCACCCGTCATGGGCAAACCACTTTTTCCAAAAAAGATAAACATAGAAACTTGTAGGTATTTTTCTTCCACCAATTCTAAACATTAAAGCACTTGGTATTAGCATCTATATACTTTGTAAAAGACAACGGCTCAACTCAGATTTATTTTCCACTATTTCGTCTTTCCTTAATTGCTCCACAAACTTTGATTTTAGCAAACTACTACAATCATTATCATCCTCCATCCCAACCTTAACATTGTTACATAAACCCTTATTTCCAACAACCAAAGAACCCTCCTCATTAACAGAAAACAAACCCTCATAGTAAATGTAAAGTCTATTAAGAGAAGACTTTATTTTCTCAATAATCTTAGTCGCTTTACTCTCATCATATAATTGTTTCAAACAAAAAGAAACATATTTCATCGTATATCTAAGATCTAAAACAATTTTAATGTGCAACAAGTAATTGATGGAATCAAAATTCTCTCAATATTTCTCAAACTTCAATGTCATTTTCTTGGCACTTTCAGACAACAAGGGAGCACATGAAGCACATAATTGATCAAACCTAATATGCCCTTGTACAATTTCATGAAAAAAATGCATTTGAAGTGACATACAATGAACCAAAAAGTTTCAAAGTTACATTGTAAAAAAATTTTAAAAATTTAACAAAAATTTTAACATTCTTCCAATCCTCCTCAGTGAGAGGTCCTTTTATCTTTTTTCTATCATAATAAGTCATATACATACTGTTTTCTTCACCCAACCTTTGAAAAGTCTTCTCATATTTCTCGATTGCCTCTAAGATAAGATAGGTGGAATTCCACCTAGGTTCCGCATCAAGACACAAGAAACTACCACATTCAATTTTTTTCTTTCTCACCACATTTTTGAAAGCTATCAATCTAGCTACAAATCTAACTGCATTCCTTATCTTTACAATACTAGCATTAGTTTTAATTAAATCATCCTTTACCACCAAATTAAGAACATGGGCAGCACATCGCACATGCAAAAATTCATTACTAAAAATAATGGTCTTCCACATTTTAGTTTTACCTTTCAAATGCTCTACTGTTATGTTGTTTGAGCTTGCATTATCAACAGTTAAAGTGGGAATTCTATCAATGCCCTAATTTAGCAAACAAATCTCTAATTTCCTCCCAATTGTCTTCCCCCTATGATTTGACACTTGCCTAAAATTCAAGACACTTATGCAACTTCTAGTCCTCATCAATCCAACGGACAGTTAAGCACATGCAATTAATATTCTGAATTGAATTCCAAGTGTCAGTAGTTAAGCAAACATGTTGATTTCTCAGATATACATATATATATTTTTTCAATATTTGCCTCTCTTCCTCAAATAATTTCAGGCAATCTCTTGCAATTGTCATCCTAGAAGGGTTTAGGAAATTTCGTCACATAATGGAGCATAGATTTATAGTGCATAAAATTTTGTCATATAATGAAGCATAGATTTATAGTGCCATCTAGGATGATAATTACAAGAGATTGCATGAAATTGTTTGAGGAAGAAAGACAGATATTGAAAAAATATATGAGAAATCAGCGTCTTTGCTTAACTATTGACACTTGGACTTCAATTCAGAATATTATTTGCATGTGCTTAATTTCCCATTGGATTGATGAGGATTGAAAATTACATAAAAGAGTCTTGAATTTTAGAAAAATGTCAAATCATAAGGGAAGACAATTGAGAGGGAATTAGAGATTTGTTTGCTAAATTGGAGCATTGATAGAATTCTCACTTTGACTATTGATAATGCTAGCTCAAACAACATAGCAATAAAGCATTTGAAAGGTAAAATTAAAATGTGGAAGACCACTATTTTGAGCAATGAATTTTTGCATGTGCGGTGTGCTGCCCATATTCTTAATTTGGTGGTAAAGGATGGTTTACTTGAAGCTAATGTTAGTATTGTGAAGATCAGGAATGCAGTTAGATTTGTAAGGTCTTCTCTAGCTAGATTAATAACTTTTAAAAAATGTGTTGAAAAAAAATTGAATGTGGTACTTTTGTGTGCCTTGATGTGGAAACTAGATGGAATTCTACCTAACTTATGTTAGAGGCAGTCAAGAAATATGATAAGGCTTTTGAAAGGTTGAGTGAAGAAGACAATGAGTATATGACTTATATGACTTTTTCAATATTTATGTTTATTTTGAATTTGATTTTAATTTAGATTGTAGATGTTAATTTTGAATTTGATATAACTTTAGATGTTTTATTTTGATTTATTTGAAGAATGATTAGTTGTATTAAAATTTGGTATGAGATGCAATTCAGTATTTTTAGATCAAGAAATTATATTTTTTTATTTATAAATTCAAGTTTTATTTATGTTTCAAACCTATCGATCCAATCCGAGCAGAAAATTAACGGTTCAACTATAGATGACTAGATAGCAAAACGAACCATTCAGTTATGCTGGCTGTTTAGTTACAAAGCCAAACCGAACCGACCTGTGTGCACCCCTATCTATATCAATCTATTTTCTTTTGGTTTTGCTTTCAGTTTG
Organism: Flueggea neowawraea; assembly: GCA_948243855.1. NCBI lineage: Eukaryota > Viridiplantae > Streptophyta > Magnoliopsida > Malpighiales > Phyllanthaceae > Flueggea > Flueggea neowawraea. The sequence continues at coordinate 2,356 of CAODLS013572559.1, read as the reverse complement.
ATTGAAATTAAGTTGGTTATATCGGTTGTTTCGGGTGGATTGGCTTTTTGTTCACCCCTAGTTAGAAACAAGCATATATAGGGTAGAAAAAATATATTACTCACTCCTTTTCACAATAAATACTCTTTAAGATTGTAGCATACATATTAAGAAAATGATTAGAGTATATTAACTATGTCATAATAAATTATACTCCCTCCTTTTCACAAAGAATTTTTTTAGAAAAATTGTATTTTGTCAAAATAAGTGGCATTTTCTAAAACCAAGAAATTTTTTATTATTTTGTTCCATATTTGCCCTTCTATTAAACGAGATTTATATAACATTTGAATAATTTTATCTAACTTGTTCTACTAGAATAAATAAGGTTAATCTAGTAAATTATCACCCTAATTAATGTAGTCTAATTATTTTCTTAATATATATGTCAAAATCTTAAAAAACACTTTGTGAAAAGAGGAAGTATATTGTAAGTCATTAATTATAAAGGTATATCTAGAAAATTATGTTCAACACCTTATTGATTTTGTAAAATGTCATTTATTTTGATAGAATAATTTTTTTAAAAACAAAAAACACTTATTTTAGAAAGGAGGGAGTAAATAGTTTTACAATCACTAAATTATTACCATACCATAAATTATGAAAAACTAATTTTTGTTTTTTTGTTCAATTCAAGCAAAAAAGTTTCAATTCTCTACCATTGGCTCATTACTATACAATCTACATTGAATTATTAACCAACTAGCACTACACCCATGTGAGCAACGAAAACTATCAAACAACAAAATTATTTTATTAATTAAAATAAAATATTTTCGATAGTTTAATGTATTTTTCATATTGCAAAATAGATTTAGATAGACTTTTTTTATATACAATATTTTTTGTGGAATTGTATGAATTGTCTTTCTCGTCGCAGATGAGGGTCTTCAACCCAACTCTACTTTTGACTCTCAAAACCGCCACATGTATTTGACCATAAAAAAACAAGTTAGAGAAGATAAAGATCGACATGATAGAAAATAGTTTAATGCATTCTTTCCATGAAAATTTGCCAGTTTAATCTTTTGTGTAATTTTTTTTATCTTTTTAATAATAATTTTTTCAGAGGTTGGGGGATTAATTAATATGATATGTCAAGAAAAATGGTCAAAAGATGCATAAAATAAATTAATTAGTTATTGCATAATCAATCAAAATTTAGATTGCAAAAAAGATAATTATTTAAACATATCAATAAACAAACAATTTGATTTATTTTATAACTAAAATTTTTGTTGTTGTTATTTTATTTATTATCATATAAAATGATTAACTACAATAAATCTATAATGTGCACACATTTTTTTATGTTATTTATATAAATTATAACTTATAATATGTGTTTTTTATAATAATTGAAATTTAACCTCTAAAAGTCTTGAAATAATATCATGTGTAAATTTGGTCGTCTAATTATATACTACATAAAACATGACAACTCAGTTAATGCCAACACATTTATGTTAGTATAATAACTTTATCCGCATATGTTTGTCTATTTCTCTCTACTTATTTACCTAACCATTCAGATCTTTTTCATATTTTCTGTAATACTCCGAATAACTTTTATAAGTATTTTTGGATACCGAATAATTTTTATAAGTATTTTTGGATAATTATATTTAGAGTAATTATTTTGAATAATTATTGGTGGATAATTATTTTTGGAATAATTATTTTTAAATAATTATTTTAAATAAATTAAGGTAAAAATTTGAATTTTTATTTTTGGTGATTTGAAAGTGATTTATTAATTGAAAAATTATTGGAAATTGAAAAAGAAAATCTAAAAAAAAAAGGAAAAGAAAAGAGGGGTGATTTTCGGTTGGGTTATTCACTGGTTTGGTTTACCGGTTTGGTCCACTGGTTTAATCAGTTGGGTTGATTTATACTAAGTTGGTTTGATTTATTTTTGTGAAATGGTTTGGATTTTAAAGATGGCTGAAAATCCATTAGTGGGTTGATTGGGTTCTTTTTATGGATTTGTTTAGTTAAGTTTGATTTTTGAATTGGTTCGGTTTTTTATGCCGGGGTTGGTTGACTGGTTCGGTTCGACTGGTTCGGTTTGGACTGGTCAGTGGGTTCGGTTTGGCTCCTTTCTCCTCTTTTAAAACCCAGCTGACCTGACCGACCAAACCAACTGACCTTCATCTTCTTTCTTTGACTTTACTGTTCACAAAACCCAGAATTTTGTCTCTCTCTCTCTCTCTTCAGGACTCTCTCTCTCTCTTCGTTCCTCTTTCATTCCTATACCAAGATAAGGTGATTTTCTCTTTCTCTCTCTTGTTTTTGCTTGGTTTCATGGTTAAAC